>CM046852.1:9823294-10133294 GCA_025618425.1 Heliocidaris tuberculata
CATTTTTATCATCATTATCATCATCATATTCAGTTCCTCTTGAATACATGAACAGCAAAATATTTATCTTCTGCCTCATCATCATTAGAGTCAGCTTCATTCAATAGAACCATTTCTAATCATAAAAACACCACCATCAAACATACACATCAACATCAATCTCGTAGCAACAGTATCAAGGGAATAAGTCGAATAGTAAATACAAATTAAGTGCACAAATACATATTAGTTGAAATCTAATTTAATTAAGAATTCATCAAACATGAAACACACTTTCAATTCTTTACAAATTATACATTTTGCTTGAGATGAGAATAATCTGGAAGCATCTGATAAAATATATCAAATATAATCACCAATATACAAATTTCATTTCCATGAATCCCATTTTCCAGAGTTACAAATAGCCAGTGTTCAACATGTGATGGCGCTAGATCACTTTCAATTCTTGAACAAGAGAGTGTTTCGCTAAAACTAGTGGTTTCCGGTAAACGTCAGATTTCCTCGGTTTAATTACAACGGTATGAAAGAACTTCAGAGAAGTTCAGGTTTACTTTCAAACATGCTTATTCACTTCACGTAGTCTCAACAGAGAAACCCCCAGATGATGTAGAAGAGATCCCATTTCAATGCAGTTTTAATTGGGTTGGGTCAATTTTGAGGTGAGTCTCAGAAAGTTCTTTTATGGCATTGCCAGAGCTTGACCTTGTTGGTACATCCTTGGTTGTTGTGGGTTGAATGGACGTTGTGGGTTTTGAGGGTTCCATCGTCCACCACCTTGTCCCGGGTTAGGGTTCCAGCCTCCAGCACCAGCACCTGGCCTTTGTGGGTTTTGAGGGTTCCATCGTCCACCACCTTGTCCCGGGTTAGGGTTCCAGCCTCCAGCACCAGCACCTGGCCTTTGTGGGTTTTGAGGGTTCCATCGTCCACCACCTTGTCCCGGGTTAGGGTTCCAGCCTCCAGCACCAGCACCTGGCCTTTGGGGGTTGTTGGGCCAGCCTCCTTGTCCTGGGTTGTTCTGGCCCCAACCTCCAGTTCCCTGGCCGCGTCCAGCACCCCATCCGGTACCACCCTGACCGCCTTGTCCCCATCCACCACGGCCTCCACCTCCCGGCATACCTGGTCCCATTCCAGTGGATTCATTGAAGCCTCCTGTGTTAACCGTGGGATTGACGGTACCTGCTGGGGAGATTTCGCAGATGTAAGCCGCCTGCATGTTGCATGCCATGTGTGACCACTTCTGAGGAGCTCCGTTCATCGGCCCTTGAAGAAGTGCCATACAGCGACCATTCCAACGTGGGCTCGTCGGCTGGAAAGGTTGCCTTTGGCGTTGGGTTCCTGGTAAAATAAGTCTGTTAGGTGTCCAGAACTGGTCTAGGAGTACGCTATCGTATAATTCTGTGCTTTCCCAAGAGGTGTTAGCACCCTGTCCAAGTCGTAGACCCAGCCAGACATTAGCTGGACGAAGCCTCTGTCCTTCTCCTATGCTGTTCCCACGGAGGGGCCTGATGAGATCAAATCTCAGCTTACGGACTACTCTACGTTCCTCGAATGAGCTTGGTGCTGCCAGATGTCCCGGTGAAATCCCATCACATCCTGTAAACGCCTTACATGACTGCGAGGCCATGTCGTAGTTCTTCATTTGGCCAAAAGCACGGTAACAGCTATTCTCCACTTTTACCCACGACGGTGGGCATTGGCATTGCACAGCAATCAAACCCGCCAACAAGCAGGCAATACGGAGTGTCGCCTCCATTTTGTTTTCGAATTCACAGCGTCTTTCTTGTCTTTCTCTCTGTTCTTTGATTAGTCAACAGGCTACAGCACACAAGTTTTTCCGAAGCTCTTGCTCCAACTGAGGCTTCTTGATCGAATGAAGGCTGCGACTGTATGAACCCATGGGTGCTGATTTCTTCTGCACACGACCAAGAACAAAGTGGGCGTCGCCTAATTCAACTTGTCAATCATTCTTTTCCTATGTATGTTAACAGTTGGGTAGGCCACACCTCCGCTCGCTTCGGGAGTAGGCCCCTATGGTCTTGTGACTCAGCCCGGATTCACGTGTCTCTTGCCCCCTCTTCCGGATGAGCGCAGAGGGGATTAGAATAGGGGGTAAAAAATAGAACTTTGCGTGATGTATTGAAACCCTCATATTAAAAGTCTGCCCTTGACGTGTTTTATTAGATAGGAGAAGGAACAGAAAAACATGGGGCTTTTGATATGTAGAAGAGCATAAGGAGCAAAGTGTGAATTATGATCAGGTGAAATTAATCGCTACCTAAGTTTGACCTTCACCTTTAATACATGTTACAACCTAGAGCAAGATAACAAATAGCGAAGAATGGATGAAACTGTTTAAAACCCGTTAAGAAAAGTTTTGCAACTGAAACGTTTTGATAAGACACAGATTTTAAACAAAAAAGCGCATCTTTTCAATATAAGTACACAAAGTACTAATCAACAAAATAATGTACATGTACATGACTGTATTTTTTAAACAGAAATGTGAAAAAATATAGATTCATGTGGTACATACATAGTTGGAGGACTGCAGAAAAGCATGAGCAAAATAATTATATGAACTTGTTAACTTTGACACATTTTCATAACTGTACTGAATTTGGAAAACGTGTGAAAAAATGAAGTATTTTTGTTGAAGGTGAAATGTAGGAATGACTGGAATTTTTTTTTTTTATTATTATTTATGGAAGGATATAAATGATGTTTATCTCTTTCTATCATTTGGCTCTCTCTTTCTCTCTCTCTCTCTCTCTCTCTCTCTCTCTCTCTCTCACTTTCTCTCTTTCTCTCTCTCCCTCCCCCCCCCCCCCTCTCTCTCTCTCTCTCTCTTTCTCTATTCCAAATTGTTATTCTGCTCTTTTATTTTTCTTTTTGCTTTTTTTTTCTTCTTATTAAAAATTTCTTTGAAGCCTCTTCCAAACAATTCCCGGATGTCACAATTCTAACCCTCACATACATTCCATATGTATCTATCTATCTATCTAGCCTATTTCACTCCGCTGCTGAAGGAAGGCCTCTTCATCAATTCTCCATTTCATTCTATCTTGTTCTCATTCTATCTACATGCCACATGAGGCCATCGAAGTATTATGATACATTGTCGTCAGAGTAGAGTAAACTCACTATTCAGATACTAAACAATAGGAATATCAACTGTGCTAAACATAAGAAGATAAAATCACGGTATACGATACGATATGGATAACAAAATAATCCGTTTGATTATCAAGTTGTAGATAACTATATGATAAACGCAGACGGATTCGGACAGACAGAACGTCAATTTTCTATCTTTTAAAATCAAGAAACAGTAATCAGTTTGATAAATGTCTCATATTTTGAAGAGCGATGGATCAGTTCTGGCGTACATTGTTGAGGTTATTTATCTGTGGACTGTTTAAAAAAAAAGTAAAATGGGTTTTAAAAAATTGCCCAACGCAATGGTAAAGGCATGTCCGAGCAACTTTGGGCAAATTTATGCCAAACGTAGGTAAATTATTGTCCAAGTAGGGTCAAAATAAAGATTAATTACTTAAAAGTTAGCAAAATATTACCTAAATTGGCATTATGGGGGTAAGACATTTGATCTAGCCGGGGATGGACGGCTATAAGTCCGACCATTACTTGAGGGAGGCCAGATGAAGCCTGTGCCGATAGAAGTTCCTTAAGCATATGTTTTGATAATTGTTGTTTGTAATTCATGTTAGCAAACATGTTTCGTGTGCCTTGTATCAATGAATTGCCGCGTCAACTGCTGGAGTTTGAATGAAAAGAACTTTTCATTGCACTAGAAATTAGCGATTCATTGTTTGTGTATGATTTAACGTAGACTTTTACAGAGAAATTTTCTTTTGTTTCATTTTCAGATGCCAGGAATTCTAGAAAAAAGAAAGTTTCATTCTTCAGATTAACAGCAAAATAACAATTTCAAATCATGGTTTTTCCACAAGTTAGACCTATCTGGGTTGTTTTTTTTTTAATATCTATTTTTTTCCCTCAATTTCAATTTTAGTAGTTTCATTTCAGATACGTGATTTTTGTAACAGTATGGTAATATATTAAAACTATCACCTCTACCAGTTTAGGTGAAGACTGATCGGATTCATTTATCCTTTGAAAATCCTTGATTATGTTAAGACGGCTGGATCGTTCCTATCCATATTTTATAAGCCAGTGTATAGTTTTCTTAAGCCCTTCAATCGCAAGATACATGTATACAGGTCTATATATCCTCCCAAAGTAGTGAGTTATGGAAATTAGAAAATGCTTTACATGCCATGGTTGTGATTTAGATAACGATACCCCTTTCTATTTTTGAAATTCATTTTTTATCTTTCCAGAGTGGGTATCAAGTAAAAATCGGATTTGGGGATTTTCAATTCAATTCAATTCAATTCAATAATGGTTTTATTTGAACAATGCTTTGCAGCCATTGGCTGAATTGCGCATGTTACAGTAATTTCTCACGAAACATGTCATAATATCATTTCATTATTACCAATTGCATTCAAATAACATAATATTGACTTCTTACAACAATTGAGAAATTAGAGCAATTCAGTTCATTTAAACAAAAAAATAGACGAATGTAGAAAGTTAAAATATCTATAATTGGGATTTTAAAAAATTAAAATTTAATAAAAATTATTATTACAAATCGACTTGAGCAATATTATTTAATAACTTACATCATGACATAGTACTGGTATGAGGTAAAATGAATAAAACATATTTATTTGCAATTAGGTCATGTAAACATGATGAAACAGATACATATTAAAAAGTGAAAGACTTTTAGGTATATATTGCAGGTTTTAAGTGTGGATTGAAATTGTATTTTTTTTATTTTTTTTAATCTATATCCAAATGACGGACTCTTGATATTACTGCCAATTGTCTTTTATAGGAAACAGTCAACAAATGCTTTTGTAAAAGCGACCTAGAAAAAGGAAAGGAAGTGACCTCTTTTTGTTAAGTTTGATTTGGGGCTCTTGAAAAGTGGAAATGACAGAATAGCAAACTTTCAAGATAAAGTTGAGTTTTGGTTATATACGATTACACTTTGAAAGTAACTGTAGCAAAGCCATTTGGAAAGGTTGATCATGTCTACATTAGAATCATCAAAATGATAAGAAAATGACACAATCTCCTTGAAAAGCACATGCACTGCACACAGAAATGGTTAAGTTTGACTGCATACACATGCGACATGAATATCCGGCCCGAACACGTCAGCTATTTCTCATCATATTTCAAATATGGGGGCATTTGAGGAGCAATCCTTTTCAGGGGACATTATTTTTTAATGCCCTAGCCACCCCCCCCCCCTTGTTTCACCCGTCATAATGTGAAAACAGAACTTGTTGATGTTATCGTTGATGTTAACGAAAGAATTGTCAGTGTGTGCATCATTATCAGCGATATTTGTTTGTCTATTTTCATGATTTATTCACAATCAAGTATCTAGTCTTCTCTCTGCCTGTCATTTTTTTCCTTCTCTCTCTCTCTCTCTCTCTGTCTCTTTATATATCAAGAGGGCTGGGAATATAGTTGACTGTATGTAAGGGGCATATATGCTCACTTGTATTTTCCCCAAGGAGTCCTTAATATGAATAATATGTAAATGACATGAGCGTCATGAGGAAATTATAATATCCTTTTGTCGTGCTGACAACTTGCGATTCTGAAGGGCGCCGGTAATGAGCGCCTGTCAAAAATAGATTTCTGATCTTGACGCCCCCCCCCCCCCACTTTCTGTATCACAAGCCCCCACGAAGAGGATGGCTACACCCTGTGTATTTCCCCTACCCGATCTTCCTTTTCTCTCTCTCTCTCTCTCTCTCTCTCTCTTTTAGATCTCCTCTTCTGTGCAACCAGGTTTTGAACACTTGTCGTAAAAGATCTTTAAGAAGTCTGTTTGCTTCCACTTGTTTCATTGTTAAATAAGTGCATAATGATTTTTATGGGAATAAACTTCACAATACAGGTACATGTATCAGTTTCAAGAAGAAAAATGTAGACATTCTCAATCAAAACGTGAATGTTCACGCTCAACTGTTATTAGCCTTCAAACAGTCAAAACCAAAGTGGAGACTCAAATAATCTTCTTTAATATAATTATTATCATTAATCTATATCGTTTATTCTATACAAGAGCATTTAGCTGAAAATGTTTTGTAGGCCCTTGAACATTTTGAGCATCCGTAAGGATGAATGAGCTCGTTATAAATATTGTATAGGTGTTGTGGATCAGTGGATAAGTCCCTGACTGTGAACCACGAGGTCCGGGGTTCGAATCCCACCGCAGCACTAGCGTCCTTTGGCAAAACGTTAATCTACATTTGCCACTCTCCACCCAGGTGTTAAATGGGTACCCGGTAGGATGCGAAAGTTAATGTCGTTTGCTTAGCAATGTGAGCACCACGGCCCATTGCTGGAATACTCCCCAGGGAGTGGAGAATGTGCATACATTGCGTGCGGGCAAGCCAAAAACCGATGACCGGGGTAATAATATATCTGTAAAGCGCTTAGAGAATCGCCGAGGTATTAGGCGCTATATAAAAGCGGATTATTATTATTATTATTATTGCCATATTATCATCAATAATACATTGTACGGAAATAAGAAACCATGTTTTCGTAAACCATTATTAAATCGAAAATATATATATATATATTTCCGCAATTTGTGAAGAAGGCCGGCAGATGAACTTCTAATCTTATACGTTTTAATTGAGTTCATCGTCATCAAAGCAGCAATTTATGTTTGTTTCCGTGGAGACCTAAGGTGCTAAAAAAACAAGTTAATGGTATCCGCCATTAAACACCTGCTAGATGCTAACACCACCAATATATTTTAGGATACAACTGATTACTGTGATAATTGATAATGTCTTTACAAGTGTTACCAATTTGACAACTTGACATTGACATAGATTAACAACCAGCTTGGTGATAACTTGAAATCTAACATCTATGCATTTGTCAGCTGAAGAAAGTTATCTTTGTTTGTTCTTTCATTAAGTAAATCGATAAAACGACTATATTTCATGTTAATACGATTATTTCCATAATAATGGAGAAATTGAGAAATCTAAACAAACTCGGAATTTCGTTTGAGGCAAAGGCAAGCTTTTTGCATTTGTTTCGGCCTCCTGCAGTATTTTTGAACATTCACCATCAACGTATGTGAAATTTCTTTTATTACAAATGAAAATTGCAAGGTATAAATTTTAGGCAGTTTTAACCCATAGACTACGGGAACCGGGTGGCTCCTGTATTAAGCCTATGAGAGATAAAGAATTCAGTGGTCAACGAATTAATTATGCTTTTCCTCAGAGTGGAACTGAAACTATTTGTAAATACAAAGAGATAATTCATTCACATGACTGATGGCTATCCAAAATGAGGACATTTTCATAATATATTTTTAACTGTATTGGAGGTGAATATTTTCCTGTGATTATTGATAATATTAATATTCCATTCTTGTTCAGCGCATATCACAGTATGATGTAATAACGACCCTATGCGCTTCCAGAGAGCTTTTGAAATTTCTGCTTTAGCCTAGAGAACATTTATGAGCGCCAGATATATTTTAAAGGGAATGTTGAGTTCAAGTAAAGGTGAAAAATAATTTGTGAGCTTTCTCATTCCTTTTAAGTCATGCCCCCTGAAAAGGATTTCTCTTCAAATGCCCTTATATTCAAAATATGACAAAAAATGGCTGAAGTGTTCGGGCCGAACTTCATGCCACATCTGTGTGCAGTCCCATATATGCCCATTTCTGTGTGCGGTGCATGTGCTTTTGAGCGGGTTTGGGTTTATTTCTTGTCATTTTGATGATTCCAAAACCCCACAGTATACACCAATCCTTATTTATACATGATCAACCTTTCCAAAATGCTTCCAGTTAGTTTCTTTCACAATTTATTCTCTTGACCAGAACTCAACTTTATCTTTAAGGAAGAATTCTATCGGGTACCCATACCTCATCCTGGTGAGAAAATGTAAATTCACAGACGTTCGTGTTGTGACAAGGATTTAAACCCGAACACTGTGTGATCCACAGTCTGGTACTTTATCCACTAGATCAAAACAAAGTGTCATATGGGTTCAATAACTGAACTTGGCAATAAACACTTGTGAATCAGTTCAATATTCTATTTTTGGTGAGGTGCTCTTCCATGAAATGAATATTGCTATACCTTTTGCCAGATTTTAATGATCGCTGATTATTTTTTTGTTGAGTGCCGGGGAAGCCACACCATCATCAACTTGTGAATCATGAAAATCCCCGTTGAAAAGGTTTGCATCACAAAAAATGAGTATACGGAGGCTAACCATTCATGAAATATCTCGCACTTTATTATCTTAATCGAATTCATAGAAAAATATTTTCAGCCCCCCCCCCCCCCACACATACATAGATACGCACAGCCACACGCACGCACACACTCAACTCCAATCTGAAATAAATATCAGAAACCTTGCGAAAGATATGTGTATATAGTTCCATCAGCACAAACTTATAATCATGTGTTTCATTCTATTTAATATAAGTCTTCCTCTGTCGATGTGTCCTGTACACATCATAGTGTAAGAAAATCTTTCACCGAGTATAGTATTAGTACTGTTGATTATTGCCTTTGGGAAATGGTGGAATTGTTAAAAACATTAACAATCTTGTTTATATGAGGATATTTACATCATGGCTTATAAATACATTTCTGAGTATAAAAATAATTCAAATATGAAAATCATTCAACTCTCTATGTGCCTATAAATTTAAACCAGGGGAGAATTATTGTTGTGTAACATACACAACATATTCCCTGCTATCTAAAATAGATTCGGTGAAATTAGATCCAATATTGGGTCAGATGTATCCAAAATTGGGTAAAATTAAACTTTTATTAGGTAAAATGTTACCCAACAAACACGCATGTTCCCTTTAACCCGAATATAGGGTAAATATTACCTAACTTATTTTAATTATGTGGTAAAATATGAAAAATGAGGTTACTCTAAACCATGACAAGACTGAATCCATATTTGACCCCCAGACAGGTAACGTGTCACCCACCCCTCCCTAGGGCACCCCCTTTCCGTTCCCTAATCCAGCCCGGAAGGCACAAGTTTCCCGATCCCGGGTTCACCCCTATCAGCTATGACGTTCGGACCCCTTTTTGAGACCATGCGTAAGGTCAAGTTCTATTTTGGAGCTGAAATAATCGCATATTTTTGACGTGTTGCCAACTTTGTTATAGGTCATTCCAACCAAGATGATTACTGAAATTACATTAGAAAATATTTCCGTGGTTTTGGCGAAAGGCATTATCAGATTCGATATTTGATAAAAATAAACATATTTGCTGAAATGTTGCCAACGTTTTCTCTGATGCATCGACCTATAAAATATATTTAAATCAACGTTAGGGAAGACAGTATATGATGTTTGTGAGTTCCCCGCATATGCTACTGAGTGACATATTAAACATACTTAAAAGCGAGTGGATTGGATTAAAGACAGGAAAATGGTTATTTATGTTTAATCATTTCGCGATGTTTAACTTTGCATTTATAGAAAGTTAAAAACACGATACGTTATGCCATATGATCATTCATTTTAATTCTTTTATACAAATAAATGATTATGACTCGTGTCCCACATTAAATTTTAAAAGGTCCCGCATGCTTGCAAAGTGGATGAATACAGGTTTTAAAACAATCAAGTAAAATACTATTTCTCTCATATCTACCAGTCAATCTTAACTTTGCCTTAATTGTAAAGAATTATATGAATTATAATCGTAACCCATTTTATCATGATAAAGAATAAAGTGAGCATGTCAGGGTGACCAAAGAAAATGAAAGGACTCAATTCATATCATATGACTTATTAGGTTTTGATTATTATAATTTTTTAAAAAACTATAATTGTTCGACACAACTGTAATAGAACTCCAAAATATATAGGTATTCCATTTTCATTAGACCTCTATTGCTAAATATTTATATAAACATATTGATTTTTACCGCTGCTAGGCTTTTACATGAAAACAACCCTTTTTACATTCCATAAGCCTATGAAATTCACTGTTCCGGAGGCACTCTGCCATAAAATGCGAGTACCTTTAGTGAGATGAAAAGGAATTGTAATCTAATCAATTTAATCAAGCATAAGCTGAGAGATAAGCACCCATTCTATGCTTGTAATAATTCCGAATACTGAACCCTTCATAATATACATAATTATTACAATTCTTTATAACTCTTCAAGTTCTTGGAATTAAAGTCTTTAAACAAAAAAAAAATGTCAATAGGATAGGATGGTCCCCCACAATCTCCTCAAAATCTGAAAGGCAAGTGCTGTGTTTCAGTTTTAGTTTCAGTTTCAGTTTATTGTTTCATATTTTTTACATTTACAGTGCTTTTACAGTATAAATGGTACAAACAAGATAATTGGTACAAACAGGATAAATGGTACCAAAAAAAAAATGAAATATATTGTCAGAGAAAATGAAAGAAGGTGAGTACCTCATGTCTACACGTTTGCATGCAGTATTAATTGAAAAGACTGGGCTAGAATAAAAGTGAAATATTGAGGAGCCTAAGGTGAAAGCTACGCTTGTGATTCATATATAAAGAGTAATAAGATTTATAATATTCTTTAAAAATAGTAGGAACAAGCAATGCATGATACAGCAATATGAGCATATAAATAAAATTATTATTGTGTGGCAGTAATCAAAATCGCATTCAGAGAAATAGTATTGGATGGTTTTGTCACTTACATTACAACAATAATATAACAGTTCACATTATTAGGAAAAATAAGCATTTCCTGTACGCCGTGGCAATTTCTGAAGCATAATAATAACGAAGTGTTGACATGATTTATAGCATTTTTCTCATTTTTAACGCAACACGCTACAGGAAAAGATATATAAAAGAGCAACCACGTATCCACCAATGTAACGGGATTATAATGTCAGCATTTCGGTATAAATAAATAGAACATTATCAATATGCAGAATATGTGAAAATAACTTTCTATTCAAGATTATATTTCTTGAATTGGATAGTAAAGGTAAGATATCTTATAGTCATATATTACTTTTAACATGAATTCCATGGTGACGTGTTATTAAAGTTGAGTTAAACAAACAAAGGTAGGTCGCCAAAAATTGTGGTAAATTTAATATAGTTCAGGAAAATTGACGCAAAGTTCACCTCATTTCCGGTCTTAAAAATTGCTTAAAATATATCATGTAAGCGATGAGTAATATGCCTAATACGTGACTTTCGGAATGGAATATATATTTAGATGTAAAAATATCAAGAAAAAATATTAATCAGGCCTATTACACTCAACTATTCCCATGGGTACCTGCACTGTGCTAGTCAAAACTTACAGCTTCGGGTTAACAGTGAACAGACTCCTATATAGTCAAAATGAATAAAATCATAGTAAAAATGAACAGAATCATAGTCAGAATGACTAGAATCTGATTTAGTAAATGTGACCAGGCGATATGGTAAAAAAAAAATGACTAGACGGTTTTTAGAGTGTACGTTTACGTTAAATGTAGGTATATGCAAGTTATATTCACTTTTTGTCCAAATGTAATCGAGTAGAGCATAATAATGTGCGCCACCTAAATACATAGGTATAATATCCTTAATATTATTACAAGGGAGATACATTTAACAGTTTAAACAGATTTCACCCTGTCAGGTAGGCCCAACAAAATAACAGTTTATTACCAACATCATCGTCAGTGTGCTTTTAACTTAGGATTTCAATTATTCATCACTTCTGCTTATTTAAAGATGTTTTAGCTATTTCATAATATGTCTGGGGCTGCCATATTCTCAAGCAAATTGCTTATTGCTTATAATGGCAGTCCTTCTTCCGCAAATGATTTTATATTTGATGAATTACAATAATTTGACAATTTATGATTTCGTGTTTGTTTTCGAAAAAATGATTGTTACATATACTTGATATTTATGATTCATGGTCAAAAAGTACTTTTGTATTTTATTTTATTTATGTTACCGAAAAATGTTGTATTTATATGAATGCAGAAGAAAAATAAATCATATCAAAAACCACGCGAGCTGTTCAAGGCGCTCCAATAATACTCTGACTCTAGCTATGCTAACGATTTCGGTTCGTCCCGAGTACCCATTTATTATCTGGGTGGAGAGAGAGAGAGAGAGAGAGAGAAATAGAAAAAGATTAATGTCTTGCCATTAGGGCAGCGCCGGGGCTCGAACCAACGACCTTCGCATCTCTTGTCACGTGCTTAAACCACTTGACCTTCCGACACCTATATCAATTCCCCTCCAATGTTGGATGTTATGTTTTACCATAATACCATGTTCAGGTTGCATTGAGGAAGGGTGTCTGGGTGTAACAGACCGAACGTGACAGGATGGGGTAGAAAGCCGACCTCATACTTCATTGGAATCTATATTAGTAAGGAACCATATCACTGCTCATCTTTCCCTATCCTTTGTCTTAGACATGTAATATGGTAAAGAAAACCAGTGAAAGATCTTATCACTGAATAGAAGTGTTCATTTACCATTACCGTTTCATTAAATCACTGGCGGATTTGGGGGCACAAACGGCACACGTTTTCAAACCTAACTGACATATACCTTAGGTATTTAACCCACCCCCCTTAACCCCCTTTCAATAATTTGTCGACCCAAAGGGCACCTGAACATGTGACAATATTTTTTGCTTTTTATTTGCTTGTCTGAGATTTTTCGAGTAAATTTGTACCTAAACTGAAAAAGATGTGATATCTGTTTGTTTGTTTGTTTGTTTGTTGTTGTTTTTTCATATTATGCCGAATTTTGTGGCGCCCTTAGAAAATCCTGGATCCGCCCCTGTAGTTTTACTACTACTGTGGTATAGATCGATGTGTTTACGAAATATAAACTTGACCCGAATTCAAACCCAGCTGGCGCTCTTTTTCATATCTTCATGTAACCGTTCTGGCTCGCTCCGAAATCGAAATCGCAATGCAAATATTTGCCTTGCTAAATATTAATCAAATATCTTTTGTTAAGTATTTAATCATTGTATGATACCTTTTATTGGGGCGTCCTGCTAGGGCAGTATCATATGTATTGTCCCAAAGGCATAAGCTGTTTATCTATTAAGTTAGAGGTTTAAATGATTACTTGATACTTAATACTAGTTAAGGTATACTTAATATTCGCCATGAGGTATAGGTTGGCAAATTTTCAATACAATTTGAGGACCATAGTGCTGTTGACTTTCTGTATTGTACTTTGTGTTAAATTTACTTTGTATGTCGATTTGTCGAATTTATGTAAAATATGATTATCAAGTTAAGAGAAGCGTCGAAGAAACATTTATTTTAGATAACGTACTACAACTTACGGGAAAATCTATTGGGCCTACTTGAATATATGCTAATGATTTCTGACTGGCCAAAGATGTTTTATATTTGGATTGGCCACTGTTGATATTTTTGTGGAAGATTTTACATTTCATCCATTTCTTTAACAGCAGGCGTGTAATCAATCAATAAAGAGTAATACTGGGCCAAAGAAAGTATCTTGAAATATTGTTTTTGCTGAATTTTTTTATCACAACGCCTCAAATCTATTTCGATATTTACTCTTCTCCTGATATTATCTAAAATAACAACAGTCATATATTCCCATCAGTTGAGCACAATGATGTTTGTCAGACATTCACATAACTATTTTGCTTTCTTCAATCAATCACATGATTGTTTCTTTCAAACTCTACATGTATAGCCTCATACATGAATTATCATATCCTTTATTTTTATTTTTTTATTATTTTTTTAAATTTATTTTTTATTGTTTTATTTTTTTATTTTTTATTAATTTTTTTTTTTTTTTTTTTTTTGGAGGGGGGGTGATGGGATATCTAGTCAAGAATTACTTTCATCTTAACATGACTGCATGAAAAGTGTTCTTTTTGGACAGTTATCAGGTTATAGACTAATAGATTAATGCCTGTAGTATTCATACTTCTCACATCAGTTGTACTGATAAAGTTTTGAAACGTGTTCAGAAAAGCAACATTAAATGAACTTGTTAACTCATTGTGATAATCATTCTATAAAACAGACCTTAACGAAGGATTATATAACAGATGAAAGAAGAAGGAGAGGATGGTGGATCTAAGATTTTGTGAGGAAGGGGTACAATATTGTGAAAATTTTGTGACAATACAAAAAAAAGGTAATCAGCGTTTTTGGTATATTTTAATCCAAAATTCTTTGACAAGCAAGCAAGCAGAAAAAAAGGTCATCAGTGATTTGGGTAACTATTTTTTGGCAATGGGAAGCCACGAAAACAAGAGGAAATTTAACAGTTTGGATATTTAATTTTTCCAGTTGTATTGTTCTAGAACGATTCGTGACTTGAACTCTAGAAATAAAGTATTTTTTTCATGGAATGATAGTTCACCTCCTCGTGATATATGAGTCAAAATTTAAAAGGCCTCAATGCAAAAGCAAACAGAATTTAATTTATTTTACAGATTGTGCGACCTTTGAAGTAATTCTGTGTGATATTACATTCTTATCTTTTCATTCTGTTTGTAAATTTGAGTACAGGAATGACACATATTACACACGAGGGCTAAAAGAGCTGAAGTTTGAGGCTCTGCCGAATCCTAAGCCCTTGCATATCTTGAAACACATAAGGAACGTTGCCTTGGAGGCCCCTTCGTTCCCCCACACCGTCCTGCGCACTTTTCTTACTTATTTATCCCAATACACAAGTTCACCCACATTAACGCGCGCACACACTCGCTCCGAACCAGGAAGTCACGCTCATTAGGGGTAATTATGCGCTCACCCCAAAGCCCCTGACTCAAGTTTCCCTTTCGGAACCCCGACCAGGCCTGGATGTGCGTCAATCACACCAACTTCTCTGATTGGTCCAAAAGTTACGCCCAGTTTTTTCGGCTTCTGCGCACATCCCGCGCGCATGGGGCGTGCACCGATCCTCGTTTGGTCACACCCACCGGAGTCTTGCACTCGGCGGTGGGTTACGTCTGTCGCGCGAGGGTTACGGGTTTCGGCTGAGGCTTTCATTCGAGTTTGTTGGTGGCTGTGGATGCATCGAATCCGTTTCTTCTAAAGTTCGAGAAATTAAAAAAGAAAAGTAAAAAGAGCTGAGATCGCCTCACACTAAAGACACAACCATGAAGGGAGTTCTCCTTGTTTTTGTGGCTAGTATAGTAGCCTTTGCTACGGGCCAAGATTGCCCAGCTTACTATGTACGCAGTCAGTCCGGTTCATCATGTTACAGGTAAGTTCCGTCCGTTACATTATTTTCTCATTTGGGTTTATCGTGTCAGTCAGTCATGTGTCACAAAGTATTACACATTCGCGTCATGAGTGTATGATCCAATGCACGTTCCATAGTTGGTCAACGTTAGGATTGTTAAAGGAGATTACTTTGTTGGACCAAATCATTAATACATTCCAAATTGAACTTTTCTTAGCGAGTAATCATGTTTTCATCGTAAAACAGAAAACAAATCATTGCACTTGAAATAGCATTTGTCATATTTCAAACGAACTTCATTACATTCTGAATGAGGCATGACTTTATTACAGCTTTTTTTTTCACCCGAAAATATATACATGCTGCTCCATCGTAAGATGATATTTCACTATGGCCGCATAGTTACTTACTATAACATTTAGAGGCAGCATCATTACTAACCCTTGGTCCATTGTCTAATTAGCATGTTGTGTCTGGGGAAAGGCAAATTTCCCTGTGTAACGGTACCTCAGTGAGCAAGTTTACCCAGTGAGGACGTGTGTATCGTCATATTGGATCGGAAGAGTAGTATCGAAGTGGGTGCAATCGATATTTTGCGTAGCCGATCCTGATATCGTTTTGAGATATCGACCAAGTGAATAATCGGTTCATGCATATCGCAACCCTGCCCCCGCCATTTTTTTCTACTCAAGATTATGACCACATGATATTAGATTGTCCCCTCTTTCTGCATTCATCTTCTTAAAGCTCATTTTCTTAAAGCTCATTTTCAGATCCGTAATATTACTCTTCTCCTTTTCAAAGCGTTATTTTTATTATTATTATTACTTTTTTTTTTTTTTGCTTTCTTTACATCACTATTATTCCCTTCTTCTTTTTCGACTAAACATATATTTTTCAATTCAGTTTATCATGGCTTTTCTTTCTTGATCTGATATTGGAGGGCCATTCTACGATTCTTTTGGTAGATTTAGTTTTCCTCGCATTTTGTGTCTGGATTTTTGTGGATGTGTGGGTGTGTGTTGTTTTTGTTGTTGTTGTTTTTTTTTTTTTTGGGGGGGGGGGGGTGTTGTTGTTGTTTTTTAATATTAATTCTTCTGTCTCTGTTTAGTTTTGAGAACATAATTATTCTGTCCACAAAAGTTTAGGGGTATTTTTAACAACTTATTCACTTGTGTCATTATTTTTGTTATATTAATCTTAACTTCGATTAAAAATAACTTTACCAAAGATCTAACCAACAATAATAACCACTTATAACGAGAATATTAAAATAATTAGAGCAATTTAAAAAAAAAAAAAAAAAAAAAAACATAAGCAGTAGGTCTAGGGTGCACTGGCGCCCTGCTCAACGTATGACGTCACATCAAGATGATCTCGGTTTCCTTAGACGGGCGGGGCTTTCCTGTTCCCTCTACTCATGCGCGAGGATAGTCTTCATGATCCAGTCGCCTATTTTTAAGGAGGTAAGATATTATTTGTTTTCCTTTTTGTACCTTTTTGTTTGGTTTGCCTTTCACCTGTTTTATTTTTCAGGCATTTTAGTGTTTAGCATTGTCTTGTTTTTCCTGTTGTTATTTTGTGTGTAGCCTATAGTTTTTTTCTTGTGCAAATATGATTTTTCTTTCTATAAATCTTGAAAACATTCATCAGGGTCTACGTATAATAAGGGATTAAAACAATTTTTCTTTGAATAATAGTTTGCTGTTGTTTTTTTCTCTAAAACTGTCATTAGCTTTTAACCTTCACCCCTTAATCTTTAATATCTACCTTCCAAACATATGCCGTTACCTAGCCGTTACCCTAAACCTAACCTACATCACAATCGCAACGCTAACCCTGACCATGCTAACCTCAACCCTATATCTTTGACGATGCAATACCCAGAGCAGATTTCGCAAGATCAGGGGGGCGTTTCATGAAAGGACTTGTCAGATATTTTATCCGACAAATTTGCTCTCAGCCAATCAGATGCAAGGATTTCAGTAGCTTATAACAGTTGTCGGATAAAAATCACTGACAAAACGCTTTATGAAACGCTCCCCTATTGTCGGATTATCGGGCTTTTGCCACCTTATTTTTATCGTACTCGAAGTGGGGTAGCCACGGGGGCGTGAATCAAATGCTGGAAAGTGAAAAGAAAGAAAAGGAGAAAAGCGAGAGAAAAGAAAAAGAAAGGAAAAAAGGACGAGTAAAAGGAAGATGATGGGACGTGTACTACCCCTAAACAATGGCCTTGTAAATTCACATGCCTTTCACGGAGTAAGACTGGTTCCCCCCCCCCCCCCCCGGTGGTGCCAGTGCCTAATCAATGTCTATACCTACGCTTTGCACACCCGATGCGCTACTACTGACCCCTCCCCCCCCCCCCCCCCCCCTTGCTCTTGCCGAGCATTGACCGTTATCTAAATCCTGGCATAATGCTGTGCATTGCTGCAAAACCCTATTTTTTCTTTCTGTTTCTTCTTTTAATTTGTTTTTATTTAAACTGTGAAATATCAACACTCAGTAATACTATTTTGAGCGATTTATAAATAACATTCACGATATACACCAGTTCTAAGAGTGATTTAAAATTTTGTACCTACTTTGTTTTCGATCCCCCAATTTTTACTTCTTATTCAATAAGTTGGGGGGGGGGGGGTCATTCGAAAGAACTGTCTTTTCAATTGCACCATTATCATAATGATATAATTATAAGCAAAATTTAATTTACATAATGAATTCACGTTGAGAAATAAATATATATGAGTGTTGGTGTTTTACTTTGATTTCTTATGATTTATCCCTTTTTGTTTTGTTTTTGTTGGTTTTGTTGGTTGCATCTCACCCACGTTTAACGTCTCCAACTTGACACGTCGCGCAAGTGCAACGCATTCGACATTACGATGAGCGCCCTCTCTCCGTGACCCATGACATTTCACCTTTAAGCTGCAACGCCAGGTCCGACGGGGATTTCATCGTGATATTATATTTTGTCTCTCTTCTGTGCCTTTACGTGTTATTAGATTAGTATTTTCAATCTGGATTTCTAAATCAAATCCACGGTCGTTCTGATATAGCACTTTCTGTGAAAAACTGAAGAAAAGCAGATTCTTTTTTTTTTTTTTTTTTCATTACGTTTCTTGGAGATCCCTAAAATTTGCTATGAACACAATGGTATATGAAAGAAATTACCATAATTATAAGATCTTCCCTCCGAATATAGGAACTTAAAATTTACTTGATGTTCAATAATCGACCGTTGGGTTTCAAAAAGAACTTTAGGCGGATCGGCGTATGCTATTTGGCTATTGGGTACCACGTGAAACACTTGTGATGTGTATATACAAAGTCAGGGATTCTGCATGGAATTAACCTAACCATTTGGTTTCGTTCTCCAAATCAGTCTTAGAAAATTGGTCAGATTGATTTTTTCCAGAATAATTGATTTTGTTACAGATCAGCAGTGATACATTTGTCACCTCAAGGGTTGGATTTTTTGTTTGTTTGTTTCTTTGTTTTGTTTTGTTTTGTTTTTTACCTTTTTATAGAATAGCTGCCTGCATACGTGTGATTTAGTTTTTAATAGCTCCTTACACCGGATTTGCGTAATAGATTTTTTTTTTTTTTAAATGGTTTCCTTTATTAATTAAAATAACACATTTAAGAAGATTTTTGTTTCGAGGGCAAATATATGAAGAGACTGCAGGCCTATCACGCCTATGGTACATTCCAGTTTATTAACGATACCATAATGTATTTTAATTAGTTATAGTTGGTTGATGCACATCCTACATGAAAAACTTAAGAAATGTATCTATTTTTAAGTAGTTCATGAAAAACTTTGAGCTATTTTCTGTCTATTTAGTATGTACAAAGGTAACGAAGCAGTTACTAATTGGCCGTTGTAGGTGTTTCCATTTAATTGAATGCGAACAATGCAATTAGCATAAATCATTCATTTATTTGTAAAAGTGAGATTACTTTACGTTTTTTACTGAAAGAAAGAAAAATCGTAATGTCCTGTTATTTTGTGCTTGTTTGTTTGTTTTTGTTGTCTTGTCTCGTGTGTTATGTGTGTCGCATCTTCGCCTTTCACAGCTTGCATGCATATGTCATCTGAAAAAAATAATACTTGCGTATAGTTTCGATGCCTTTATATTTCATTGCAATCACGACCCATATGCAAATACTGATACTTTTTTTAAATATTATTCTTGCTAAATGTTTATCATCCTCACTTTATAGTTCTCAATCTTATCTATCATGTCTATCACTTCAATTCAGGTATAAATATTTAGAAAAATAACACTCATAGATCCGTCTAACATACTGACAAATTCAAATGGCTTAAAGCCCACCACACTATACGATCGACTGCAATTCGATTTTGGAAATAAATCGCAAAAGTATTAAATATGGGCATTTAAACAAATAAAATCTACCTTCTTCAGGTGATGAACAATAATATGAATACTAAACATAGGATTTTTGTGCGCTGTTTGCCTTATAACCCCGGAAGAAGGGTCAAATCTGTTTCAAATCGTAGACAGTCGTAGGACTACTCTGACGTCATTACGAATCGGAGCCCATTTGGCCTTTCCTCCGACGAGAAATCTCGCAGTAGGCCGTCTTGTTTATTGGATAGAAAATTCTTTTACGAGAAAAATGACGCCGAGATCATTAATTTTGGGTAAGGCGTCTTGATTCATTTTCAACATTTGCTACTTTCGCAACCGTAGTCAAGCTTGAGGAATGCCTGTGAAGTATGCCTTTGATGGCTTCTCAAACAATCAGCTTTGTTGACAAACGCATGACTGCTCTTTGAGAGCGAAGACAACATGAATGAAACACAGATTGTATGGAAAGCCGCCATGCTGAGATTGATCGCTGCTTCAAGCATGACTACGGTTGTAAAAGTAGCAAATTTTGAAAATGACATTGCCTCACTCAAACAGCCGTAGAATACCAATGCCTTACCTAAAATATTGATGATTTTGGTTTCATTTTACTTGGGAAAGAATTTTCTACCGAATAAAAAAAAAAAACAAAAAACAAAAAAACAATAAGGATATTGTCTCAATGATGTCGTTAAAATTGCAGATCTTTCTGGGCCACGCTGTATATGACTATTCAGATCCTCAATCAAAAATATTTGATGTGTTTAAATGTTTATATCGAAAGCTATTACATTGTCTTTCGAAATCGGATCTCAGACCGATCGTATAGTGTTCGGTGAGCTTAATCATTTCCTACGAGGATGGGCAAAGTGTTTAAGGGCCGTTGTCATCTAGCTGACGTAAGACTACGTCAGCCCCTGACGTACTGTCTTTGACGCGCCTTGTGAGAGTGATATTGTACGAAGGCCAAATGGACAGAGAAAACAACATGAACACTGCGTTGAATTGCTGGCGCATGCAACAAAATTTCCTTTGTTCTATTAGCGCTGGTAGTGACGCAATCGGAATGACGCCTCGATAACGATATCACTCTTCATAACTCGCAAGAGACCGTACAAGTCACTGACGCGGTCCTTATGTCATCAAATGACACCTCGTGTGAGGCGGACTGTATATTATTTTCAATAGAGAACGCTTCCAATAATAATGAGTGTTACATAAATGTTGAAGTCTTGATTTAAAATCACAGTGTAAGCATTTGGTGTGGTAGGTGGGGACTTAGTGGTCAGTATTAATTCTGAAGTACGGTTTAATTTAAACTCCAGTCTAAGTGTAGTTTAAAATTGTACAAAAATTTAGACTGGACTTGCGTTCTAAGTCAGCCTTTGGTTTAACCAAGACTGGAGTTTAAGTAAAACCGGAGTTCAAAATACGGGCCAGTGAGTCCCCTTATCAATTTACAAATAGATTTAACCATTGAAGTGTCTCAGGAAGAGTAATATTTTCATCTTCATATCGTCCACCTGCAGATACTTCAACATCCCTCTCTCATACCAGGTGGCCAGCGAGTTCTGTGAAATGGTGACCCCTTGCGGAAATGGTCCAGCGGTGATGGGTACGCTGGCGGCGCCCAAGTCTCCTGCAGAAAACATGGAGATCTTTCGTTTGGTGGCCAGCTTCTCGCAGGACAACCAAATGGAGCGAGAGGTCTGGTTGGGATGGAACAGCCAGAATCCTTTGCAGTGGGAAAACGGAGCACCTGCCTTTCCTCATGGCTTCTCAGCTTTTGCTAGTGGTGGACACATGGGCTCCAATGGCTGGCCTGTAGAACCAAGGCGGCCGTTCGGGGTGCCTCCAGGTTTTGCTCCAGTGATGCGGCGAGAGATCGACACCGTTCCTGGGCGCCGAGGTCCCAACGGCAGGTTTCTTCCGCCAGTCCAAACACCATTATGGAGTGTGGTAGAGCTGACAGGACATCAACACGCGTTCGTCTGCGAGGTGCCAGTTGGTCAGACAATAATTGGGTCTCAGCAGCCATCGAATCCCAACTTTCCCAATACACCAAACCAGCCCAACAACCCAAATAGACCGTTTGGTCCTAACCAACCCAACACCCCTAACAGGCCGTTTGGTCCAAACCAGCCCAACACCCCTAACAGGCCGTTTGGTCCAAACCAGCCCAACACTCCTAACAGGCCGTTTGGTCCAAACCAGCCCAACACCCCTAACAGGCCGTTTGGTCCAAACCAGCCCAACACTCCTAACAGGCCGTTTGGTCCAAACCAGCCCAACACCCCTAACAGGCCGTTGAATCCTAACCAACCAAACAACCCTAACAGACCATTCGGTCCTAACCAACCCAATCGCCCTAACCAACCAAATACACCCAACAGGCCATTTACTCCAAACCAACCGAATACTCCAAATCGTCCCAACCAACCAAACACCCCCAACAGGCCAAACACCCCCAACAGGCCAAATCAACCCAACAACCCAAATCGACCCAACCAGCCAAATAACCCCAATCAACCACGTCTATTCCAATAGACTGTTCTTCAACTGCGACGGCAACTCAATTTCTCAAGAAAAACTTCCACAGAGATGTCTTTAAAAGGGAGAGCAAAGGTTGAATAAGTAATGACTTTTCACTTTCACAACACGAGCTGCGTGTTTGCTTGTGGCACCTAACATGTTAATAATTTGTCTAGAGTGATATAGACAGAAAAGACGAGTCTTGATTTGGACTACGCACCATTATTCCAAAGCAGTTTTCAATGCTGTTTAGAGGAATACTTTACCAGAATGATGTCAATTTGAAACTGCACCTGTTTTGTTAAAAGTATTAGAAAATGTAGGAAAAGCGTCCACCAAAACAAATACATGTGCGCGTACAAATTGGGGTCATTTCAGGGTCATTAATTTTGTACCATAAACTAATTACGCACTTGCTAATTGTCGTAACTTGGTATTGATAACAAGTTTTATGAAACAGGACGATGGTTTGTCTGGTAACGATCATAAATAAATTCGAACAGAATCTAACAAAATTATCAACACAATATTCATATATGTATGAATAAATAGTCTGTGCCAAATAATTACTAAAGTGAATATATATTTGCTGAGTAATAAGCCAATTAAACAACTCATTCCATGAAATGCCGGGACTATGTCCATGCCAAGCACGTCGTCTACTTGTAACGGTGTCCCATGTGTACTTATCTGTGTAGGCGATTTCCTGATTATACGGCTTTCAGCTATTTTCTTTATATTGGACTGGTGCCAAATTTACCACAACATGACTTTTTTTTTTTACTTGATAACTGTTCACGAGTTTGTTTGGATACATTTCCTTTAAATGACTTGCCGGAAGGCTCAATGTACTTAATCACTGAATAACCTGAATTAAGACGTTAATAATAAATTTGTAATAAGATATTGTTAAATGAGTGAAAGTTTAAAGGTCAAAAGGTCAAAAAATTAATAACTCGCCTTTTTCACTAAATGCTTGTCCAAAATACATGTATTGAACTATTCCAATTCAGTGCTCAGTTACATCTAGATTTATTATTTCGTAAAATCGGGAAATATCACTAGGTCCGTCTAGATTTCGTGTAAATATTTGATCAACGATGATCTAATTGATTATCATGAATAAAATAAAGAACGATTGTATTGCTTATATTGCAGTTGTCTCATCTTGTTTTTTTTATCTTGTATTCGAAAGACTTCATTATGATTTCTATGGTTCGTAGAAGGGTGTGTTAAAGATGAGGGTGGATTGCTTATTTTCACGGGTATAATACGAAAAGGTATAGTCCACACCATGTTATTTTCGCCTGATCAATGGTTTCTAAGCTCCCTTGACAATCATCCCCCAGACAGCTATCCCAGGAAAACTGCCCCTAATATACTTACCCCTTGGTGGTCTGTCTGAGAGTGCGAGTAACTATTGTCTGAGAGTATTCTCCCACAGAGAGCCTAATATCATATACAGTGTGATCACAAAATGTTAATCGTGTCAGACCCGTCTTCACACTGTCTTCACTTTTTCTCCACACTGTCTTCATACCGTACCATCTTCACACTGTCTTCACACTGTCCCCATACTATCTTCATACTGTCTTCATACCATCTTCATACTGTCTTCATACCATCTTCACTCTGTCTTCATACCATCTTCACAATGTCTTCACACTGTCCTCACACTATCTTCATACTGTCTTCATAAGATCTTCACACTGTCTTCATACCATCTTCACATTGTCTTCACACTGTCCTCACACTATCTTCATACTGTCTTCATACCATCTTCATACTGTCTTCATACCATCTTCACAATGTCTTCACACTGTCCTCACACTATCTTCATACTGTCTTCATACGATCTTCACACTGTCTTCATACCATCTTCACATTGTCTTCACACTGTCCTCACACTATCTTCATACTGTCTTCATACCATCTTCACACTGTCTTCATACCATCTTCACATTGTCTTCACACTGTCCTCACACTATCTTCATACTGTCTTCATACCATCTTCATACTGTCTTCATACCATCTTCACATTGTCTTCACACTGCATGTCTTCACACTGTCATACTATATTCACATTGTTTCATACTATATATTCACACTGTCTTCACACTCTCTTCACACTGCACTCTGTCTTAACACAGTTTCACATTTTATTCAATCTGTCTTCACACTGTCTTCACACTATCTTCACGATGTCTTCACATTGTCTTCACATGTATTCACACTGTCTTTACACTACGTTCACACTGCCTGTTATACTATGATCACAGGGACAATCAGCGAGTGAATCTACCACTGTGTGTCCAGGACCCCTTAACACAAGGTTTGCAATCAATCGCAAAGTTGTAATAGCCATTCAAGTTAATTGTTCGTTTCACATCTCGTTCAAAAAGCTGACCCTGGACCAATCAGAAAGGTTGTTTCAAATCTGCGATTGATTGCAAATCTTTGCGTTACGGGGACCCAGAGAGTGAATTTGAAAGATTTCCAGAGAGTTTACAATGTGAACAAACTTTATATCGTTGTCACATTGTGAGACAATGTGTACACCCCCCCCCCCCTCCCCCATACACAAACATACAAATGTACCGGTAATGCGCAAATAACTTTTAAGTACTTGTAGGCCTATATTCACGATATTGGATCTTTCAAAAACAAGGAAATTGATTCGTTTTGCAATTGCGACTTTTTTTTTTTAAACTGGCAAAACATTAATCGAATGTAAGTATGTATGTAAAGTTTGAACAGACAGAGGAGGGCATAATGTCACGACACATGCTCCGGATACAGTTGTTCCGCGTATACTACCCGAATACAAACTTTAGCCCTGGAGTGGACCAGACACTATACCTACACTGTAAAAAATAACTCTAAAACTACATTTTTTGGCCCTTTAAATTACAAGTTATTGCCGTTATATCAATTTTACAGTCTTTTTCCTGTAAAACAGCAGAAAGTTCGTTGGTTTACCGGAAATCAGCATATATTTACAATCGCCCGACATTAAACACTGTTAAAAAAAACATTTTCTCATATCTAAACAAGTTACCCTGTTAAATTACAAATCGTTTCCATGGTTCCGTTTTAATTTACATAGATTTTCCTGTTAGAAATTAAAGTTTCTACTATTTAACAAAAATATGACTGTATGCTAACAGTTTCCTTGTTTTTACTACCCAAGTCTGTGAGAAAAACACAATCGCCCATATTTTGAACTCCGGTTTAACCTGTTATTTTAGATGTACTGTGGAAAAACGGGCGTTCCCGGCATCCTGACTGCCAGGAAATTTCCCGTGAAAAAAACGGCAAAATTTTTGACAGTGTAACCTTCTCGGGCGAAATAGCGTCCGGTCAGAAGTGGGGACGGGAAGCCGAACACTGCAGTGCGTCGCCGTCCACTTGTTCATAACTTGATTGGAAAACAAGACGGGGAGAGTGCGAGGACCGTCACAGTCGGTTAACGCTCCCCCGTCCGGTTGCTCCCGTTTCGTAAGCTCCCTAGTAAGAGGGTGAAAACCGATGTCCCGGCAGGTAACGGTTCCAGGCGGATTCGGGGCTGTCATTTGTTAGTTCGTGAAGAAGAGCACCAAATTCAGTGGGCGTATTTTTATTGTTGATCTTATTCATCGTAAACTAATAGAATCATTGACAGAATAACACATACAGCATGTACAGAGCAAAGATACAAAATGTACATGGTTATAATGATCACAGAATACTAAAAATAGTACTTGTATAGCTGATATACAAGACGAAGCTGACCCCGTGTTTAGTGGTGATGACGGTTTATTTCGTCAAGAAGGTCTCATATCGGGAAAGAGAATCGTATCTGCCGTCGCTCTTAGAGGATTGGACTGAAAAGTGGCAATGAGTGATAGGCCTAAGTATTTTTTCTTTAAAGAAGAAAAGAGCGAACGGCAAGGGAGAAGAGAGATAGTGGACTAATACATGGTCAAAAATCGTGTTTGGTTCTCCATTTTTTCTTTTCTTTTCTTTTCTTTTTTTTTTTTATATTTTATTTTTTATTTTTTTGCTTTGTTTTGTGTTGTTTCTACAGCATGAACATGATGAAAATGATTAACATTTGAAATATCGTGATCTTTTCTCACGCCCACTTTCGGAAAGACAATGTATATGTTACAATTAATTTTATTCCCCAATTGAACTGTTTTTATTCAGATACTTCAACATGCGTGTCCCCTACTTCATGGCCTCTGAGTTCTGTGAGATGGTAACCCCCTGTGGAAACGGACCTGCAAAAATGGGTTCTCTAGCTTCCGTTAATTCGGCTCAGGAGAACGCGGAAATCTTCAACATGGTGGCGAGCTTCTCGCAGGACAACGCTATGGAGAACGAGGTCTGGCTGGGATGGAACACCCAGAACCCTCACTTCTGGGAAGATGGCTCACCAGCTTTTCCCAACGGATTCCAGGCTTTCGCACCCCCCGGTGCGCCAGCTAGGGGCTGGCCCGTCACCCCTCAAAGACCCTTTGCTCCACCTCCAGGATCGGGACCAGTAATGAAGCGTCAGAGCATGCCAGGACGTGGACCAGAATGGGATCTGGTCGAGGCTACTGCCATGCGCGCTTTCGTTTGTGAGGTGGCCGCTGGTCAGAACATCCCCGCAGGACAACAACCGGGAATGGGTGGTCAGCAACCGGGAATGGGTGGTCAGCAACCGGGAATGGGTGGTCAGCAACCGGGAATGGGTGGTCAGCAACCAGGAATGGGTGGTCAGCGACCAGGAATGGGAGGTCAGCGACCAGGAATGGGTGGTCAGCAACCTGGTCAACGACCAGGAATGGGTGGTAACCCAAACCCAAGATTCAACAGACCCCGTATGCTCCAAGACAATGACGTGGTCGCATAACCTGAACTCAACCTGAACTCAAACTGAACTTTATTATAGTTTCGTTTCTTGGCATAGACTGAAACGTTTTGCTTTGGCGTTATTGTGTGATCGAGTCATTATTCCATGGAAAAGTTAAATGGGAATAACACTGTAGGACACCCTCAACGAAGAGCCCATACGACAAAAACTTTTTCGATTTATTTCCTCCAAGTTTTCTGAAAGGAGGGGTTTGTTTGAATTTGCTCTCACTGTTCTTTTTAGGTTGAACTCTTACATAATATACTGTTTTTATCTTGCTGTTCAATTCTATGTGTCGATGCCCATGTTTGGATTTTCTGGATCATAATATGTTCATTTTTAAATTAAAAAGAAACTTATTGGATGCGAACGGATTAAGAAATTACAAGATATGTACATACTAAATTGGAATTCACTGTGAAGATAGTAAAATAAAGTTGTTAATATATCACACTGAAAACTGTGTAACTTTTTTTTTCCCTGTGTAAGAAAAATCAAGAATGTGCTAGTGCAGAAATTGGAGTAATGTTGGGTTATAAAGAGCACAATGTTTTGAAGGCAGAATAAGCAAAGGTGACTGAAAGAGAGGAGGGGAAGAGAAAGGATATACAAGTACTCGAACTGTTTGAGTTCACTCTTTACTGCACACCATTAAAGGGAAAGTCCACCCTGATTATAAGTTGATTTTAAAAAAGCAGAAAATATAAAGAAACAGATCGGTGAAGGTTTGAGCAAAATACGATAAGATATAAGAAAGTTATGAATATTTGAAGTTGTAACTCCGTGATGTATCTTGCGAGCTCCTCTCCCATTTGCCCTTTACCCCAAAAATCATTACTCTCCATTTTATCTAAAGAAAACATTCAATCATACATGCACCCTAGATATAATCATTGCTTATTATGTTTTTACACAAAACCTGTATAAAACAAATCTATTCATTCAACGAGAATTTAGAAAATGAAAATTTATGAGATTTTCTGTACTGAGCAAATGGAGAGGAGCTCGCAAGATACGTCACGGAGTTGCCAATTTGTGTTTGATTGATTACAACTTCCAACAAAAATTATAACTTTCTTACTTCTTGTCGGATTTTGCTCAAACTTTCACTAATCTGTTTCTCTCATTTTTCTTCTTTTATTCAAATCAACTTAATACTAGGGTGGTCGACTTTACCTTCAAAGATTAATAACCAGGGCCCTCTTGCATAAAAAGTTGCGATTAAACGCAACTCAAAAAATCAAACGCAAGTCCCAAATACGCGATGCTGATTGGTTGAAAATCAAGTTGCGTTTAATTTTTTTAGTTGCGTTTAATCGCAACTTTTTATGCAAGAGGGCCCAGCTCTTTTAAAGGATTAAAAATACGCTCAATTTCTAAGAAGTAGAGAGAATATGGCCATTAGTAACCTGCACTGGTAAATGATTTCGCTTTATTTTCACATCTTTTCCATAACCTTTGGTGGTCTTGTCTCATGAAAAATATATTGCTTCTTAAGAAACGCTGGTGGTAGTAAATAAAAAAAAATATGGACATACATATGAATGGGGGGGGGGTCGGATGCGCGTGTGTGGGCGTGTGTGTGTGCGTGTGTGCGAGCGTGTCTGTGTGTGGGTGCGTGTGTGGGTGTGTGAGAGAGAGAGAGAGAGAGATAGAAAGAGGGAGAGAGAAAGAAACAGCAATAAAGAGAGAGAGAGAGAGAGGAGAAAATGGTAATAATATCTACGTTTGTATCGTTAGAATACAACACAAAAAACACCTTTTAATTAAACTATTTGAGACATTCAAATAAATTAGTTAAGGGTGTCAAAGTGTAGGGGATATTCATTCTATGATATTTCAAGGCCGGCACAGAAATTAACTCTGGGTTAACTTTTCGAAAAAAGGATTGGTGAAAAGGGAGTAAGAGAGCGTAAAAGGCAAGAAAAAGATCACTTTTAAAATGAAATAATAACTGATAGACAAACATTAAAATTGCGAGAAAAAAAAGAATCACAACACATAAAAGAAAGCCAAAAAATATTAATGTACATAGTAAACCCTCAGGTCTGAAGAAAATGGAAACGATGTAAGACTTTATATGCTAGAAAATAATGTTGTTGCAACAAAATCGGAAATCCTACCCCCCCCCCCCCCCTCCCCCATCCCCTTCCAATAACCTTTCATGGGCCTGTTTGACATTCTTCCTCTGGTTAAGCAATGGTTCTTATTTAGGTTTCGTGATCTACTAAAACAAATGGATAATTTTTTTTAAATGTAATTACATCAGTTTATTAAAAATATTAATTATATCAGTTTATTAAAAATATTAATTATATCAGTTTATTAAAAATATTAATTATATCAGTTTATTAAAAATATTAATTTATAGTTATTTCTATAGCCCGACGTACGGAGTGTGTTTATTATACTTTTCTCGGTGTCTATATTCCACCACACCAAAATAAAGTTCTATGAACACCACCAGTGAACTGATTATAAGTTGATCGTACAACACAAAAGAAATGGTAACGCAGAATATAAAAAACAATAAGACGAAAAAGATGCAATAGAAATTAATGAGCAATGTTCTTCAACAAAAAGGGCGCCATCTAAATGACACGAATGGCGAGCCCAGACTCGACCTCTCATGCAATTTCCAGCAGAATTAGATATCGCTGATGCATTATTTTCCCCCTCATTTTGATGTGTGGTTATCATCCATATTTTAATTTGATTATTTCACAGTTTTCAATGCTAATAATCTTTAATTTAAAATTCGATTCGAAAATTCTTGTAAATAGTCAATGAATATTACTGAATGATTACTTAACTAATGAGGATACCGATTAATGTGTATTATACGTGTTTATGCTTGTGTATTTATATATATTGATTATTGTTGATGTTATTTGTTTTATTGTTACCAAACAGGGTTTGTGTATTATACGTGTTTATGCTTGTGTATTTATATATATTGATTATTGTTGATGTTATTTGTTTTATTGTTACCAAACAGGGCCTCATGGAAGACCACCAAATTGGTGATATGATCCACCCTGTATAAATATCAGAAATAAATAAATAAATAAATAAATAAATAAATAAATACACTGCCAACCCGACTCCACAACGGTTCAAAACCGACTGATCAGTTCTCGGCGATTATCACTCATCTTTTGGCAAGACATTAATCCACGTTTGCCACTCTCCACCCATGTGTTAAATGGGTACCTGGCAGGATTTATTCCTTGAAATGCAATGCAATGTCACGGTCATTTAGTCATCAGTATAAACTAAATATTTTTTTAAAAACTACTTTCGGACATATGAGGTGACGGTTGCCCTAATGGCCTTACTGATAGTTCAGATATTCTCGGAGGGCTGCAGCCCCCCCCCCCCCCCCTCCTCCTTCCCTGCATTTCATTCAAAATAGATCATTACATAAAATAAATGTGAATAATTTCAAACAAATACAAATCTTCATTTCGTTTTAATACCACAGTGTTAAATTATTCAAAAGACAAGCATGGAAGAATGTTGGAATGAAATCACTAAGTAAATAATATATTGACAAACACTAACGTACGCCCTATACCCCCTCCCTATGTCCCACAATGTATAATATTCAATGTAAATGATCTTTCATTCAAAATATGTTAATGTTCCTTTCTTTTTTTTTGTTATTTTCCTAGTTCATATAAAGATCTCCTTTAAATGAATGAAGGGGTAAACAAAAATGTATAATTACGGTATAATTAAATGAAATACAATTCTTCATGTTATATTCATATCATAAATAATAAGATGTGCATTTAACAATTTACCCGAGAGAAGGGGAAAATGATCATTCATGAAAAGTAACATAATGCATATTTTTATATAAACCCTTCATCGGTATACCTTGTTACCCCTTTCACTATTAACCCCCCCCCCCCCCCCCCTTCTCAACATTCACAATCACACTCACTAACATCCAACAAATATGCCAAGATTTACACACGCAAAACACTAGATACATCATACCTGCTCACATTCACATTCTTATTCACTTTCAATTCTTCCCATTTCTGTAAGTGTAAATGTAACTTCCATGCCTTCGTTGCTAGATTTTTTTCTTCCTCTATACAATCAGCTATATATTTTTGTATTTTCGTAGATGATGGAACCTGGCCTTGAGCCCTAGAATGGAAAATTGCATATTTAATAAACATGACCAAAGAATTTACACATTTATTTCTATTTGAATTACCAGGTAATCCCATGTATATATCCCCCCAATTCATATCTTTTAATTCAGCCAAGCCAAAATATTCAATACAAAATTGCCATAACGATTTCACTTTCGCACAGTTCAGAAATATATGAAAGTAAGACTCAATCTCCTTATAACAAAATGAGCAATAATTGTCCCTCACAAACCCAAACCTCATCAAACGTTCGTTTGTATATATAGCTCCATGTAAAAGTATAAATTGAAATTCCCTTTTGTTTTCTAATGAGAGTTGTGTTCCTTGCTCGGATAAAAAAAGTACATATTTCCTTATTTGTAAAGTTGAAATTGCTGTGACCATCCTTTACTGTTAAGTTATACGATTCACGTAAATTGTTGATAAAACAGTTATAAATAGTTCTAGATTTAACTACCTGAAAAGTTTTTTCCTGCCCAGCAATATTCATGTTTATATTAAAGTCAACAAAATCATTTTTCATAAATTTGACCGAAGGAGTAGCATTTTTCCAACTAATTGGTATGGCATGAGCAATATCAATTATCTGGAGCAATTGATTTGCATTAATCCCAAGATTTTGAAAATAAACCACAGGCTTTATATGCCCATTGTCAAAAATGTAATTTACAGTGCCTTTATTAAATAGATCAATATCACAGATCATTTTACCTCTTATACAAATATTATGATTATTAAATATAACCGGATTAACCTCCCCTTCAGGGTATCTATATTTCCTCATATCTTGCCAAGCCTTCAGCATTTCTGAATAAAATTGTTGTATTTTTAATGTTAATTTAGAAGTGTCAAAGTCGCGTAAGAACAGAAATGTTCTTATGCTATGATAGTTATCATTTCGGCAGCAGATGGGTGTGTTGCCGGTGTCATAGGCGATTTGTTCCGAGCAGGCGATTGGTTCCACAGGATCCAATCGACTGAATGTCTACCCGCCGATTGGATCCGCTTTGGTCGAGTCGATGCGAGCGTCATAGGCGATTGGTTCCGGCCAGGAGATTCGTTCCTTGGAACCAATCGACGAGATATTTAGCCGCTCATGCGATCCGAATCTCTATTCTGCTCAAGCATCATGTCATGGTAACACCCCTAAAGAAAAATGTACTCTTTTGGTCGCCTTTTGTAACCAATCAAAGTCCTCCAAATCAGCCACACCAACAGAACGGACACTGTTGCCTATTTACGAATTTTGTATAGAAAAATGTACTCTTCGCGAATTTTGTCATTTTGACAGTTAAGGTGCAACAGTAAATACAACAATATAAGCTAGAACAGAGTATATGTTTACCCTTTAATACATGAAACACATAGCATACTGGATATCATACATGTGACCTGTATTGTGAACTATTCAACTCTTTTAGATGCTTCCAAATGGGATCCCTACGTGAAAGGGGCAAAGATAGCAGGGTGTATACAATCATCCCCCAGGTTTTAGTGAAAAAAAAAAAAAAAAAAAAAAAATCTTTGCTGGAAATAGAGAGTGAAACAAGATAAGCACATTTCTAGCTTTTATTATCTGTAAAGCTTTGTCTTTCAAAATTATGTGGTCCAATAATAACTAGTGTAAAAATACATGCCATGTTCCCCCATCAGCACTGGGACACACACAAAAAAAGGTTATCGGGTTAATGAAAAATGTTTGCTACACCCCCAAAATGCGATAACCCCCCTTTTTTTTTTTGTTGTTGTTGTTGCTTGTCAGAGAATTTTGGAGGAAAAGTAGACCCCCAAAATGTGCTAACCTTTTTTTTTTTTTGCTTGTCAGAAAATTTTCGGAGATTCCCCCCCCCCCCCTCCCGTTACAAAATCCTGGATACCCACTACCCATCAGTCCATTACAGATGGACTTAAGATATGAATAAGCATAATAATATACACCCAGGGGCGGACCCAGGATTTCGTATAAGGGGGGGGGGGGGGGGCAAACAAATGGAGGATTGTCAACTTTGGGAAACTGCTTGGAGGGAGACCCATATTTTTCTGGTCTCGCCAGCCCTCCAAAAGTCGCTCAGTGGGGGGGGGGGGGGGGGGGGGGGGGGGTTATGGGGTACATTTCCCCTCCATAATACTCTGACAAGCAAAAAAAAAATTAAAAAAAAGGTTTCCTGTTCTAAAAGGGGGGGGGGGGCACAATCAAAAATAGGGGGGCACAATGCATTGTTTTCTTTCAAAATGGGGGGGGGGGGGGCACGGGCCGGGATTGCCCCCCCCCCAGTCCGCCACTGTATACACTTTATACATCACTGGCGTACTGGTAGAGGGCTTGGGGGCAGTAGCCCCCCCCCCCCCCCATTCTGCGCAAAGGAAAAAAGAAAAAGAAAAAGAAAAGAAAAAGAAAAGAAAAAGAAAAGAAAAAGAAAAGAAAAAGAAAAGAAAAAGAAAAGAAAAAGAAATGAAAAAAGGGAGAAAATGAAGTATGCAGGTAAACAATACTGCCCCAATGGAAAACTAATGTCGGAACCAAACGGCGGCTTTCGTTACGTATCGGCCAAAAGTGATATCAGTCGTTTGAGTCCACTGGAACGAATCGACTAGTCGCTTGGTTCCGGGGAACGAATCGACTAGTCGTTTCGTTCCGCCGGAACCCGGAACAGATCGACCATGACACCGGCTTCTTCTTATGCATAAGAAATGTTCTTATGCGACACGCACACACACACCCAGTTATCATTTCGGCAGCAGGTGGGTGTGTTGCCGGCTTCTTCTTATGCATAAGAAATGTTCTTATGCTACACACACACACACCCACACCCACACACACGCACACACACTTACGGCGAACGGCAAGAACTAAAGCATGGTGCGGTATTTTACTTGCACCAAAAATTGTAATGATGCACATTACACTTCCCCTGATGCACACACAACACCCGCAAGTTTAACCTGCAAGGATCTTGAGGATTGACGGAGGCAGGAGAACTCAGAAGAAGAAGAAGAAGAAGAAGAAGAAGAAGAAGAAGAAGAAGAAGAAGAAGAAGAAGAAGAAGAAGAAGAAGAAGAAGAAGAAGAAGAAGAAGAAGAAGAAGAAGAAGAAGAAGAAGAAGAAGAAGAAGAAGAAGAAAAAGAAGAAGAAGAAGATTCATTATTTTATTCATTTATGTATTCATTAATTTCATGCATTTATTTATCGATATAATTTATTTATTATGCCTTTAACTTTCTGCTAATTTTGTCCGACAACCCCACCTTTTTTGTTAAAATTCAAAACGGCCCAGCGAGGCCCCAGTGTCTCATCAAATTAACCCCTACACAACCTCCGCCCCTCCCCTCCATCACTCATCCACCCCCCCCCCCCTCCCTCCCCCACCAACCTCCTCTCGGTCGCCCAAGCATTCCAGGCCTCTTCTCACAATACCGCCCATTGACGCCCGAGTGGTTTTCTATCCTCTTTTGATGAGGAACTTGTTCATGTTGTAAGGCGATTTGTTTAGCAACCAGATTACAAGATGCTAGACAATGCTTACAATGGGATAAGCTCCAGCAAAGGACCTTTTGTTACTGATACCTGTCAATGAGCTCTAGCGAAGGACCTTTTGTTATTGATAACCTGTCAAATGAGTAGCTGATGATGGACTATTGATCTTTCTTATTGTACCGAAGGCTTCCTTTCCCGGAGGAGAAATGCTTGAGCTTATAGGCCCACACCAAAAAAGTAGAAAATGCAGGGCACTGGAATACAAAAATACATGGAAGCCGGAGAACATTACGCAACATCTATACAACATACACGGATACGCCTGCAATGTTTAACGCTAGCAACATTATGAGAGCAATCCATGCTAGAAATTTGAATTTATCCTTTCATTCTGTTGAAGTTTTCCACAAAAAACAACAAACAAACAAATTAACCTTAGGCTTCAAACGATTTTTACATATAAGAGATGAGAAATACGTTAACGATCAACAACATAAAAAAACTAGCCATTTAAACATTGGAGATACCAAGTTGACGTTTAAACATAGAGAATGATCATTTTGAAAAACATAATATTAACACTGACTGTGCCGTTGTGCCATTTGGCACAGATTCTACACACAAATCCCGTAGAAGAGTATTTATGTGGCAAAAAAAAAAGAGAGAGATTTAATTAATGGATCCCCATATTATCATTATTAATATCCGACCCTTTGCAAGACATTACGGGTGATGAGTACTCAAATTAACATTGTTTCATAATCAAGCTCACATGATAGAAAATCAATAGTTAAGCCCTACAAAATGTTACATCTCCGAAGAATCATTTTCCAGGTTATTTTCTTATTCCTCAACGCTGATCACTCTCCTTTGACTTAGTTAATCTTCAAGAGATTAACCGATTAAGTGGTTTAAGCTTTTGGTAATCTCCTGTGATTGGCAAGTGTCAGTATGCTTCGAAGAATGTAAAATGGTCCAAGGAATTTGTAATTTTTTGGTCCCATACGATGAAGTAAAATGGAAAGGAAACAGAAAATCACCGAAGTATATCTTTGTTTTCTATTTTGATTTGACCTATTTCAGCTCTAGGATATAGGGAAATCAACTTTATTACTATAATCATAATTATGTAACAAAATATGATGTTATTTGGAACGTTTAGAATAAGTCCTGGGCCCCGTTTCATAAAAACTTTTATCATTAACAATTGCAACAGATCTGACAAATTTTCTCTCAGCCAAGCAAATGCTATGATTTCAATAGATTATAACAGTCATTGCGGCATGTTATTGATAACAAGTTTTATGAAACAGGGCTCAGATATGATTTTATTCAGATGAATGGAGATGTGCATATAAATTAAATATCTGCACGTAGTTTTAGCATATATATATCTGCCTATTATTGGCATAATCATAATCTGTACATATTAGATTTTATACCCTCAAACTTTAGAAATACATTTATATCTCCACATAATTGTTAACTTTATTAGATTTCTTTGTTAGGCTATGTACATCAACGTTTGCTTTATATATAAATATATATATATATATATAATATATATATATATATATATATATATATATATATGTATATATTATGATTGGTTATGAACAGAATATCGATAATTATATGTTAACGATGTTAAATAAATGAACATTATGCAATATACTTTCTTTACTCAATTTCATTCTCACATTATCTTCTTCTTCTTCTTCTCCTTCTTCTCCTCCTTCTTTTTCTTCTTCTTATTATTATTCTTATTCTCCTCCTCCTCCTTCTTTTTATTTTTATTATCATTTTTATTATAAGTAGTAGTAGTAGTAGTATAATCTTCGGAATCTGGGCCCTCTTGCATAAAAAGTTGCGATTAAACGCAACTCAAAAAATTAAACGCAACTTGATTTTCAACCAATCAGGATCGAGTATTTGGGACTTGCGTTTAATTTTTTGAGTTGCGATTAAACGCAACTTTTTATGCAAGAGGGCCCTGGTATATAATATGTTTAAGCATAACTTTATATGATTTTTAGTTTCATGTTTTGTACATTATATCATATATATATATATATATATATATATATATATATATATATATATATATATATATATATATATATATATATATATTTGTATTTTTGTTTGATTGTTTTTATTCCTGTTGTATATTGCATATATACAAGAGGGATTTTCATACCTGGACAATAAAACATTCACATTGAAATCGAAGAGTACTCAGATTGCGAGAAAATGACATTTCACTATTTTGCGGGGGAGCAGATTCCCTAGCACTGCCGTGCCCCAGTGGATTTCATCGCCCCCTTTTTTTTTTTCAATTTCTGGATACGACAATTTTGACATGATTGCTCATGGTTAGTTGGTAAAAGTGATTTTAGTGAAGACCATGAGCTTATTAGAATATCGTTATTTTTGTTATTATTAATATCATTATTATCATCATTATTATCAATATTATTATTATTATCATTATTATTCTCCTTCTACTTCTTCTTCTTCTTCTGCTTCATCATCATCTTCTCCTTCTTCTTCCTCCTCCTCCTCCCCCACCCCCCCCCCCCTCTCTCTCTCTCTCTCTCTCTCTTATTTACATTTCAAATTCCTGACTTTCTCTTTAATGTTTTTCTGTTTCTTCTGATTTTCTTTTAAAATATTTCTGAAAAATAATAATGGAAGGGAAGATTTGTCTAATCATTATCATTTTCCATGAAAAGGGGGCTGAAAGTTTGCAAAAAAAATGAGATCAAGTTTGCTGTCCTTTAAGTTAAAAAAAAAAAAATCATTACAGGTCTTCAAAAAAATAGTTGGAGAAGATGTTTACCACATTCCAGATTTCAATCGATAGCTTGAGCTATTGAGCGTTTCATCCGGTCTTGTTTTCCCCACCCTAAACCCTTCTATCCGATCAATAACCCATATAGGTTCCGATTTACTTGCGATCATCCCTCCCCGAAGCATTCCAACGTTTCTTTACAACGAATGCAAGGTGTGGAACTGGTGTGAACGGGCAGACGATAGGGGCGGCGGCATTCAGGTATCGCCACGCGAAAATCATTCAGTACACGGCAAGAGCTCGTCGGCTGCGGACTGGTGCGGGGGACACTGTCTTGCGTGAAGACCTGCAACTGTTTTGACTACGAACACAAAACTGAATACGGCCACAGTTTGGTGTAGTTTCTGCGACTTTATTATTCCATCATTTGTAATTTTAATGGAGAAGGAATAAATAGACTATTGGCAGCTTTGTTTGAATTGAAGAAACGCCTCAGCTTTTCTTTCCAGAAGATTTTGAATGAAATTGGCAGAAAGAAAATAATATCGCGGTTTTAATAGGAAAAAGGGATCACTGCAAAATCATTTTGAAGTGGGGACACATTGGTAAGTTATCATAGCATGATCATTCATATACCTCTGTTTTCAGTTTTATTCAATGACATATATGTAATCCACTAATCCTGTATGTATATATTTCCCGTTATTTATTTATTCATACTTACTCATTTATTTATTTGCTTACTCGGTATATTGCCTTATAGCTAATTCGCCTGCAGGCTATTATAAAGCCTGCCTAAATTCTTGTTTGTCCATTTGAATATATGAAGTACATGTATAGTAAAAATAAATGAAGTAGCGGCCAGGGCCATTCTAAATAGATTTCACGGATCACAATGTTTTTAATAACAGAAGGTGCAATCTCATGTGTATTATTCTATGTTTTTCCATGCGTATTTTTAGCCATCCTCCTCGATGTTCCCCTTGCCGTTTGTCAGCTCAGAGAATTGTTTTTAAAAGAATGTTTTAAAACAATGTTACTGCTTATATAATAATTAATCAATTGATCAACTGATCAATAAAATTACAAGTACACTATTACTTTCTTCACTTAGCAATTTTAACTATCATACAATGTAGGCCTATCTCCATTAACAAAACCTCAACCACTGTGCAGTCGTTTCATTGCATTTCATACAGACGCCATTTCGCCAGCATTCAGCATGTTCAGCGAACAGCTATATAATTTACGCAAACAGCAGTAGAACTGTAGAATCGGTTGACTTTATTCATAAGCATTATGAAAAAAAAAAGATGCAGTTATCACATATATTTGTTAGTGTTGATGACGCTTCGAAATTTGAATTCAGTTATCAAAGTGGTCTCTAAGGAAGATTATTTAGTTTCATAACTATCGGCCTTTGCTAAATATTGTACGAAATTATGTTGTTGCCTCTTTTTATTTCGTTTATGTCCATTTGGAAAATTATTTTCTCGTTCCCTAGTGGCCATCTTTCTTTTTCATGTAACAGTTTGGATAGATTTTTCGCTATCGTTCTTTGTGATTTTACCCTTAGTATCATATTATCATAGAGGGGGAAATGTGAAAGTTGCCTTTGCCTTTTAGCGTCATACGATTATTATTGAAAGATGTTATTTCTGATTTTCATTTTAAAAATCGATACATTTATTCGTCCATGTGAAAATAACTTGAAAATTCAACATGGATTTTTACGAGTGATGTAATAATATCAAAGCAACAGTAGCTAAAAGAGATTGTAAATTACAAATATTTACACACAGGACCAAAGGTAGTATATAGAATTGGCATAAAATGAGATCGTATCGACATTCTGGGTTAAACGTTTTGCCAAGCTACTTTCGCAAAACGTATTCATATTCGTTTACATGCCTGCTCATAATATTAATATTGAAAGTGTTATAGGTGTTATTTTATGCACGCCTATATAGTTCAATTTTCTTCAGAGGTAGGACAAAGTGATTTGTATGATTTTGAACAGTTTTTATTTCATTATTTTGTTCTGTATTCGCTTTAAAAAAAAAAAAAAGACGTATATCTATTAGGCCCTATGAAAATACAAAAACATGCATAATTATAGAAAACAATAAATATATACAATCATAATTATAATCTTATACAAACAGGCACATAAAAAAAAACATACGAGAAAGTAATAATGCATACGTAAACACAAACATCAACAATCTTATTTTTAAAAAGTCAACTAGTCAACAAACATCAACAATCTTATTTTTTTTAAAGTCAACTAGTAGGGTAAAACTAGAATATACATGTACATAAATATGTGTTGAGAAGGACCGATAATATTTAGGCGTATTATCTACGTATGGCATAAATACATACGGAAAATATATAGATACAACATAATGGTGCTGTACTTTGGGACATTAGATCATTCGCTGATTTATTTCATCTGGGTCGAACATGTTTAAAGAGGTCCCATGGTGAGAATATTCCTCTTTATTTTTTTCGAATTCTCCGTCCCAAAGTTCCAAAATAAAAGCCTGGAAAATCGCCCGGTCAGGAATATATTCTGCACTTGATAGGCATGGCAAAGCTAGGATGATTAACTTTTAGGATATTGTACAAGTTTCGAAGATTTTGTTTGTTTATTTGCATACTGAAAACGTAGAATAATTACGCTAAATCTTTCTCTACTCAAAGCAGTTGCAATCATTCTTTTGATGATATTTCCATGTTCAAGAAATAGTACATTATTTATTTTTTATTATTATTTTTTTTTTACATTTTTAGTTTCTTGTCTTACTTAAGTTTCTCTACACTCACTTTTTACAGTTCATTTAATTTCATCTTATTGATTACCTATCCTTCTGACATATATTTAAATGAGAAAGGCTCATTCAGTAATCGCTATATATCGTAAAATGGAATAATTGTACAAATTAAATATATAATTTTATCCCTGCATGCATGGATACCACATGATAAAAACTACATTAAAAGTTCCAGTATATACAATACCTCATGGTTGTATGACTTGATACATGCTGCCCAGCTACAACATAAATCAGTCTAAATGTCAAGAAAAATGATTTTTTCCAACTTTGATTATGTTCCTTGATCCAATTATACTTGGTAACGAATGAGACTCAAAATGAACAGATAATCTTAGACCTGCATCTTGAATCCGGATAAAAGGAATTGAATGATATATATATATATATATATATGGAATATGAATTATTTTCAAACGGTATGTGTAATCAGACGTTTGCCTAAAAATTGATATTGCGATTTGAAAATAAATGATAATAAAAAAACACATTCTTGCTCTATCATATAGCGTGTCATCGTTCAAGGCGAATTTCAGTACGTTTTCATCAAAGAAATGTGTGATGGATCTAGTCGATGTCACATTTTTTCCTTGACTTCCAACCAGAAACAGATTCCTGTGTCACGTTTTCATTATGAGAGGCGTTGTGTAAACTATGTTTTGTCTGCTATTTTTCATGTTTGACTCTCGGTCTCTCAGACATAAAATAAGAAAGATATATATATATATATATATATATATATATATGTAGACAGAGACAGTGAAATGGAGAAGGAGAAAGAAGATAATATTATTCAGTGGCGTAGCATAGGGGACCCTGGCATTGTTGGCATTACTCAGCACATGAAATGCGAAATATCAATAGAGGGGGTGGGAGGAGCTCCTATCATCATTTTTAAGCTCGCTTCCCCCACTTTCCTTTCCTTCTCTTTCTTTTTCCCCCCTCCGTTTTGCCATTCGATTAGAGTGCCCGTGCGCCCCTGTGGCTACGCCACTGATTGTTATTACCTACAGATTTAAAGAAATGATGGACAGAGAAAAATGGGGAGAGGGGATAGGTTGAGAGGAAGATGTAGAGAAATAATGGGCCTCAAAATTTTATAGAGAATGAGAGAGGTAGAAGTTAAAAGAAGTTGAGGGTGGGAGAGATGACAATGAGATGACGATGGAGAGTGAAAGAGAAAGCAGGGGCGAGGTGAGGGGTGAAGCAAGTGTGGAAATTTATTAATGTGAGGTGAACAATTATGAGATTGAAACTGTATGATAACACAAGATAGAGTAAAAACATGGTCGCGAAACTATAAATTATAATGGATTATAAAATATGTAAGGGAGGGCTGGGAGAAAAAGAGCAATATTCTACACGGAAAAATAATTAGCGGCACTCGAAAATCAACTGGGAAATCACAGATAATTAGAATATTATCCGTCTCGTGTAATGGCCTGTGCAGTAGACTGCGAATAATCCATTTGGCTCCAGGCCTCCAACATGAATATGGAAAAATGAGTTAGGTCCTAGATGTATCCTTAGAAATGAAAAGGAAAAAAAAGCATTTGGATTTACAGTTGCACGCGAGTTATCATATTATAACCACAACCGCATTTGTCCGTAACAAGATCAATAATTTAACGAGGTATAATTACACATATGCCTTGTAAGTTTTATTGGAAGGCGAGTGAAGATATTGGGGAAGGGTACGTTTGCATTCAAGAGGGGTGGGTGGAAGTTAGAAAAATATAAAACTTTTGAATAGAGCAGGATTTAAAGGCATGCGATACGAATGTATTATGTTGGGAGGGGTGGCAAGCGGGAATTATTTGTTAGAAGAAATTCGAGGTCGCATACTGACCGAGTTTTTTGTTTTTTTTGGGGGGGGGTTCGACTGAGAAGGGGGTTGTATCATTTTCCACTTTCTTTTTTTCCCCATTCATCCCCCTTCTATTTTATTTATTTATTTATTTATTTGTGATATTTATACAGAGTAGCACATTTTCACCAATAGTGGTGGTCTTCCATGAGGCCCTGTTTGATAACAAAGATATCAAGTAACAATATAAATTCATTACAGCAATAAAACAAAACAAAGGATATTTAAATATATGTACATATTATCTGGTATCCTCGTAATAAACGGAAATTTTCAAAAACGTATTCAATGATATTTTGGTGCATATTTCTCTCTCTCTCTCTCTCTCTTTCTCTCTCTCTCTCTCTCTTCTTCACCATTCGCACTGGGGACAAGTGTCCCGGCCCCATACCCAACCCCCATAGCTACGCCACTATCTTGATACTTACACTGTTAATGTATATGTATGCTATTGATGAGTAATAACCTCAATTGATCAATGCTATACTAAATTAAGACATTTTTGGGGTTTTCTTTTGTCAATATACAAAGAGTGCATGCCTTGGTGTAAGCACTCTTATTATATAAGGTGCTATTCTTGATGTGTATGTACCATCGGTCGCGGACATGTATATTTTCATTTCTTCAGAATCAACATAGCTCTATTCATTGCAACAGATGAATCAAATGGTGACAGTTATGTGAGGTTTTTATATATATGTATATAAAACCAGTATAAATTCAAAATAACAATATGCATGGCATAGGAGCGGACACACTTCGAGGTCACCCGTGTCGCAAGCATTGATTTTTAACATGTTTAACAAAACTCAGTTTATGACTATACATAATGGTTACTGCACATCTGGCCTCCTCTAACCACGTGCAATCAGGTAATGCTAGCACTTGGGCCTATTGCATGAAAATTTGTGATAAGATGCAGATTTGGGTTTGCTTTGAGTAACGTTAAATCTCAACTTCTTCTCCAAGACGCCCCCATTTATGGAACTGCGCTTTAAAAGAAGCTGTATCATTTTTATTTATTTTTAAAAAATTATTACTGGTACTGATTCAGAAAATTGTAATGAATACGAATGGTTATTTGTTGCATAATATTTTTTTAGGTTTGGGATGTATCAAACTATTACAAAAATCACATAATATTGCATTCTTACTTAATTCCCAAAACACTACAGAATGCGCTATAAGGCCTACACTGATATAGGCAAATTGGACTAAAAGCACACGAACGTGAACTAAGAATAAAATTATGTTACATGTACATGTATTACAGAGCAATGCAGACTACATGCAATTATATCTAAAATATGAGATCATTTCGAGGGCAATCATTATTCTGGTACAGTTACATCGTTGTTGTGTCCTTCAACATTTATGAAAATAAAGAGATGCGATATTTCCTAAATGCACTCAAACAATTATTAAGGGCTTTTAATCCCACACCAGTTGCACATTCAGCTTTGTTCCATGCACCGGCGTCTACTATCTTGATAACAGCCTAATTTGAATGGAAACCAGGGATCCGGACCATTGGCTTTACGACATGTTCCCCCATCAGGGCCCTTTCATGAAAATCATAACTGTGTCCCTTTCAAAAACGCCCTGGGGCACGTTTTATGCGTCAAGGTTTTCATCTACAATCAATAAAAGACCAAAATTATAAAAGCATCCGAACGTGTACCATAATTTTGGCAAGTGGGTTATAATGGGATGAGTTAGAGAGTAAAGAGGCCACCTGCTCCTTCGAAAAATAAAAAGGAAAATATATCCAACGTAAAACAATACTCCTTCCCTCTTCTGAAAACTCTGGTTCTACCCCAGGTTGCATCATGAATACGACAGATAACCACGGAGTTTTTACAGAACTGAAATAAGCACAGCATATGAATTTCATATGAGATTTCATAGCTTTCTGTTTTATCTAAATTGTATCATGTGTAAAACTAGTGAAATAACACGTAACACTTGGTGTTCACTTCTTATTTTCTACTCTTCAATTTTGTTTGACATTAGTAAAAACCAAGAAGAATTCGATTTCCCCACTGTTTTGTGTGATTAGTTATATTTTCTAGTGGGCTTTATAAGTTCTTTTGGGAGTGTTTCTCTTCAAATATCGATGTCAAATACAACGAATTCTTAAAGAAAAGAAATTAATTTGCTGTACCGTACCCCTAGGCCAGCATTATCATGTTCCATTATATTTTTCTTATATTAATTTGAAAAATCTATACTCTACTGGTTTGACAGGTGCCATTCTCATTTATTTCATTTTAGAACAAAAATATCAAATGACAAAAAAAAAATTGAGGCGGCGCGAAAAGGGAAGGAAGATGGGACGAGGATTGGCGGAAATATGCAGGAAATTCTTTTCTTCGGGGGGGGGGGGGATATAACAATAGGTCCCCCCCCCCCGATGAATAAATTTCGTAACACATCTCCGCCACTGCAAGAGAAGATTAGATATTATTATTTAGAAACGAAAAGAATCATGGGAAATACTGTATCTGATATTAATCACTTTTTAGCAGAATCAAGCAGAGTGTTTCTTAGATATGATATTATAATAACCAATTCCTATTTGCGCGTGGGAGGAGGGGGACATGATATATCCCAGCTGTTATATATGTTTAATAAGGGTGTACTTGTACAGGCAAATTAATTTCTTTGAAAATAAAAAAATATATTCTAAAGTTATTTTATCTCAACGCTAGATCCCATCTAGCTCCTGTAAACGTACAGCCGATACTTTTCGAAATTATATAGGCTGAGAACAAAAATTGTCATCTCCGTTTCACTACATTTTTCTCAAACACTTCCCGTGCGATAAGTCGACTTCAGCCGATGTTCATTGTCAACCGTACACTGTTACAAGTAGCATTTGGATTTTCTAGCCCGTTTCTATGGCAACGCGGTATCCGGTGTTGAGTAAGATGGGATGTTTTTCTCAATTCCAGTGTTTTTTGTAGCATTCGGTTGCCTTGTGTGGTCATAGTGGAGCCATCTAAATCAGTGCATGGGATTCGTTTCTTCTTTCTTTCTTTTGATCTGAAAAGTTGTTTTTTAGATATCTAGTTCGGTCTATATTTTTGCCTTTGCATTTTGTGTAAAGCTCTTCTGTCCACAACTTATTCATGTTATTACGATAGCTGTTCTCGCTCTATATAGATTTCTGTCTCTCTTAATCTCTGTGTATCACTGTCTTTGTCATCCCCCCCCCCCCCCCCAATCATTTCCTCTGTATTTCAGCATATATGTTCATATCTTTTTCGCTCTGCTCCGGCTCTCTCTCTCTCTCTCTCTCTCTCTCTCTCTCTCTCTCTCGTCTTGTATCTTAATATGCTCCCATCCACTCTCTTTATGTATGGCCTTTCATCTCTCTCTCTCTCTCTCTCTCTCTCTCTCTCTCTTTCAAATGAAATATTGACAAAGAAATAATACAATTAAAAAAAAAACAGTTTGCGAACGAAGTACTATTAATAATAGGCACAAGCATAAGCTTACTCTATCAGTATTGTTAACGTCAAACGAGAAACCACTTTGTATTTATTAGCGACGCCTGTATACAGTACGTTAAATTTTCCCACCGCATAAAACGATATCAAGACTTGTGATGAATAGAAAGGATTATGGTTTGTGCTAGAATAGTGGTTTTTTGCGTAAGTCACCGGTAGGTATGTCAAATTGCTACAAATTGGTGTCGTGTCCTCCGGGCGGGCTTAGCGCTGAAAAGGCGCGAAGAATACCAGCTAAGAAAAGAAGAAAAATTATCATGTTGTGTTTCGGGTGCTTTGACCGAGTAGTCATGGCGCTGCTAATCGCGTATTATGCGAGGTATAGTTCGTTCTCTATCCTTCGAATAGTACGAGATGTACTAAATGTACTCACTATGATGTAGGACCTACATTATGTCAACATCGTTTCAATCATAAAAAGAATCATATTATGCATCATGCTGTTGCTATGTCATCTACCCCCGCATTTGAGTCCAAGTATATGTATTAGTTAGAAGTAGTAGTAGTAGTAGTAGTAGTAGTAGTAGTAGTAGTAGTAGTAGTAGTAGTAGTAGTAGTAGTAGTCGTAGTATAAAGTGATAGTGGTAGTAGTAGTAGTAGTAGTAGTAGTAGTAGTAGTAGTAGTAGTAGTAGTAGTAGTAGTAGTAGTAGTAGTAGTAGTAGTAGTAGTAGTAGTAGTAGTAGTAGTAACAGTAGTAGTAGTAGCAGCAGCAGCAGCAGCAGCAGCAGCAGCAGTAGCAGTAGTAGCAGTAGTAGTAGTAGTAGTAGTAGTAGTAGTGGTGGTATATTCCTGTTGTATATTGCATATATACAAGAGGGATTTTCATACATGGACAATAAAACATTCACATTGAAATCGAAGAGTACTCAGATTGCGAGAAAATGACATTTCACTATTTTGCGGGGGAGCAGATTCCCTAGTACTGTCGTGCCCCAGTGGATTTCAACGCCCCTTTTTTTTCAATTTCTGGATACAAGTTGACATGATTGTTCATGGTTAGTTGGTAACAGTAGTTTTAGTGAAGACCATGAGCTTATTAGAATATTGTTATTTTTGTTATGATTAATATCATTATTATCATCATTATTATTATCATTATTATTATTATAGTAGTAGTAGTAGTAGTAGTAGTAGTAGTAGTAGTAGTAGTAGTAGTAGTAGTAGCAGTAGTAGTAGTAGTATCATTATTATCAATATTATTATTATTATTATTATTATTATTATTATTATCATCATCATCATCATTATTATTATTATTAGTAGTAGTAGTAGTAGTAGTAGTAGTAGTAGTAGTAGTAGTAGTAGTAGTAGGAATAATAGTATAGTATTATTATTTATTCTCACTTTCACAAATGGAATGAAACAATTAGAACAAAGATAAGGAACAATTTTAAAAAAAGAATCATAAAAACATATTACTTTATAGCTTTTGAGTGCAGTAGTTGGCAGAATACTTGTATGCTGTTTATTTTTTATCCAAACCTCGCTGCGTTATGACAACCAAGAGTAATGTAGTGATTATGCAGAAGGAGATACATACGCTGTTGCTTTGAGGTTGTCAAATTACTTTTCTGGCCTCGGGGACTGAGCTTTGGAGATTTTTGAAGAAGAAAAGTCATCTTTGAGAGAGAAATGCATGGAAAGTGAATGAAAATTCATTCCCCACAATTATCCTATTTGCCCTGGTGTTAATGTCATTTTTTATTTTCTGACCTACATGTCATGTATTGGGAACGAATTTACATTAATCTCCCCCCCCCCCCCCCCGACAAAAAAACAACAAATAAATAAATTGAATAAAATAAATAAATTTTTAAAAATTAAATCAATAAATCAATGCATAAATGAATAAATACGTTGAAACTCAGAAAGGATAAAATTTTGATATAACACTCATGAATAATTTTTACTTTTCATTTCATTGTTATTTAATAAGTTGCTCTGAAAACATTAGTCTTAATTGACTCGGATCAGACCTCAAATTTTCTGGTGGATTGCATGTAGTTTGAATGGATTTTGAGCTGGAGTTGATTTCCTCATTCAGTTTTCAATCAAAGGGTATGATGTAATTGTAACATGTTCCTGGTTTTTACATGTATGTTAAATCTTGTAAAATGTCGCACATTCTTTGTCTCTTATATCTTATTTCCTTATGTTTCAGGTACCAAGCCCTGAAAGGCTAAGTAGCCATAAACAGACCTTAGCCCCTTGTCCTTTTTTCCGTGACTGTGTCTCTGTAGTTTTTCCATTGTGTACTCTCTTGATTTTTTTTTTTGTTTTGTTTTGTTTTGTTTTGTTTTGTTTTTTTGTTGTTTTTTTTTTTTTTACATTTAACATTATTGAGACACCAGCTATTTCTGCACATTCACTTTAATCAAAGATTTTTTTTTTTGTGGATAAATTCATTTTTTTTAATGGTCGCCACTTTTAACTGTTCCTCACTCTCTCTGTCTAACACTGTCTTTTCTTCTTCTTCTACTTCTTCTTCTTCTTTCCTTTTAAACCTTTCTTATTCATTCTTTTTCTTTCCCCTAATTCTTTTCCTTTCTTTCATTTTCCCCTCCTTGTCTCTATGCCTCCTCTCCATCTCATATTTTTCTTTCTCCCACAAATTTGCAATCAGTATCTACCCTATAAATCATTATCAAGATTCGAGGTTTTCTCTTCTCTTCTCTTCTCTCTCTCTCTCTCTCTCTCTCTCTCTCTATATATATATATATATCCCTCTCTATATCTATCTATCTCTCTATCTCTCTCTAGCTCTCCCCATCTCTCTCTCTCTCTCTCTCCCTGTCTCTCTCTTTCTAACATTTCTCTGCATTAGAACTCTTGCTGTTAGGGATGGTAACCATGGTAACGGAAAATCTAATGGAAAAAAATGCCACAGTTCGGGAGTAACATCTAACGATTGTCTTGATTGCGTCTCATATTGTGTAACACGAGTGGGTACTGATACATAAGCTGTAATGTTCTTCGTATAAACATGCCTGATTTGCATCTAAATGGAGCGAGAATGGAGCGAGAATAATCGAGAATCATCCCTGGTCGTTAAAATGAAAATATAAGAGAGGGTTTTTCTCTTCCAACTTACTAAAGGACTATTTTGCCTGAAATTTCGAATATGCGCCTTTTCAAGCGGTTTAACCGTTAAGAAAAATAGAATATACTTCATATTACCCTATTATGTTAAAAAGTATAAATACACCCCCCTTTTCTCTCTATCTTTTTCCCTCTCCTTTTCTCTCTCCCTCTTTCTCTCCCACTCTTGTTTTCTCCCTAGTCGATTTTTTTATATATAACCCATTTCTTTCTTTCTCTCTCTCTCTCTCTCTCTGTCTTTCTCTCGCACTCTCTTCAAACATGCAATAATTTGAAGTGTGGAGAAGTCGTGTAGAGAAATGAAAAATAAATAAACAGCAAAATCGAAAAAAAAGTAGCAAGTGGTGCAGAAGTAACGATTCATTTCGTCTCAGATTGTGTAACACGAGTGTGTGTGATACATATACTCCCATGTTCGTCGTAACATCGCTCAATTTGCATCTAAATCGAGCGGGAATGGAGTCCGAAGTCGTCCGCGGCCAACGAACTCTGCGGAGATGAGTTCAGGAAAAAACGGGTGCATGCCCCCATATCAAAAGTCCCCATTTACTATAGCTGAATTAATTTGAATTATTCAAGTGCCCAGATAAAATACTTCGGCTCTCAAGCATTTGATTTTTTTTTTCTTCTTCTTCAGAATGGGTCATGAATGAGGATTGTTAACAACTGCAACAGTAAATTTCCAGATGGCGTATTATTTTCTTTCACGTAAAGCTTACAAAGTATCATTGCATTATTTTGATTATTCAGCTTTTGAAATGTTTGACTTTCCGATGCAAACGTCACGGAAAATTAAATTTTACAAAGTTAATCTCTGACTAGTGTGTTATGTTTTCTTACACTACTTTAAGCAATATAAATTCGTTTCATATAAAAAAGAAAGTGAAATCCTGTACAGATATCGATATTATTTCCATACTATTAAAATGATTTCAATGGCCCCATGTTAACGGCACATAACCTATGGTGTAAGCCTTATCTTTTGCCTATAGTCATGGCACGTGTCGAGTTCATTTATTTTAACGAGTCGATGCAGTTTTCAAATGTTTATTTTATTTCATTTCATCAAAAGTCACCATTGTATTTGTAAAAGGACAATATATCATGCAGAGGGGGCTTCTGAATGTTTACTTTTGTCCTCCGAATCAATTTCTATTTACATTGAAATGCAAGCCTAAACATTGTTTATTCATGAACAGCATGTCTGATGTGGAAAGTAACTATATAATACCATGGCGAATATCATATCACGCGATTGAATTATAAGAAATCCAATATTTGTAAATTTTATTAAACAAAATCATGCCATGAGTACTTCAAAAGAATTACCTCAAGAAAACTTCTCTTTTTTAATTGAGAACTTGAAGTTTTGATAAAGTATATAAGGCAAAATTGTTTGGTATGAATTTTGAAGTATTCTTTGAAATAACGAAATAGACATTCTTTTCATGGTACATTCAGTTACATTTTATTATTGTGAAGTTGCAACATCGGGTAATTCAGTTCTATTATTAAAAGAAAATATATCCATAATTATGTAAATACTATATGTAAAATAGGATCTACAAAAATTGCGGTAAAATATTTCACCTTATGATTGACGTCACTATCCTTGTATATAATAGGGTTTTCTCATTCCCTTATCAAAATTCAGTTGAAATATAAAGTTTAATTACATATTTTAGATGTTTAATTTTAAATAACTATATGAGAGAATGCAATTGTTGGGTCAGTCAAAAACCCACTGCCCATGAAGGGTACTAAATACATTTTCGAAAATAATAATGGTAATGAAATGGAGACATTTCCCCCTTTTTCTTACAAATCAAACAAAACCACAATACAGACAGAATCAAAATGATAATTAGTCCTTGCCTAAAGAAGTGTTGTATATACCTTTTTGAAAAACCTTGGACTAGGCTGGAAGCTACTTTGAATTTTGTTTAATTGCAATTTTATAATGATCCTACGTCTCGGCTATAACTTTGTTGGAAATGACTTAAAAACTATATCCAAACCATTGTCATATTCCTTTCGTATTGACATTGGACAAATATCCATGCCATTCTGAAACTTGTATAACTCTTTTTTATTAGTTCTATTCTGTTTATTTTCTGTTGGAATATAAAGCTTGTCCATCGTGTAACACCATGTTAATTATTATTTTTCTGAATATGAACATTTTGATAAATCGTCAGTCCTTTTATCAACGCACGCACGGACGCGTTTAACGAATCCCGAGGGAGGTTGACGGGTACGAAGTATAGTGCCCGAGTATGTCAATTGTATTCAAGCTATACACGTAGCCAAAAGGCTAATATTTGTTGTACTCTGTGGAAAATGCAACAATATTTCTCTTCTCCTCATATCTTTTTACGTTCTTTCTATTTTGTTATCCAACAGGCCGAATCTCGTAGGGGTCTCCCAGGGGAGCACTCGCGGTGTCAATCAACCAAATGAGGCGCGAAATTTCGCAGGATTTCGGCTCATGTTTCCTTCCAATCGACCGCGCTGGAGCCTAGGGTACAGGAGTAGTCTATTCATCAACGTCCACCCCGGGAGTTGCGGCTGGAGGAGACTAGAGGGCTCTGCTGGATTTCGCGATTAATTCACGCCGACTCCTCAAGGATTTAACCAAATCTATACAAAACGGATCTTCGAATATGTTTTCTTTTAATTCAATACTTCTACTTTTCTCTAGGCTTTGGGAAAGTCGTGAAACTGGACGTCCGATGACAATTTGAACGAGCTCACTCTACCGTCTACTTTTTTTTGGGGGGGGGGCAGAAATATAGCAAATTTGCTAACACGCTGCAAGAGTGACATAGCCGATGGTCATTGACAAAGGAAGGTGTTTTTAATGTGGTAGTTTAAGGAAATTTTCATGTAGTGAACATTGTAAAAATGGCGGACTTACGATATGCCGGTATGGCCGTGTATGCCGTGATTTTTTACACCCTTCTGCAACTTAGTGTCGCTCCCAGTGGGGAAAACCGACTCTCGCCCCGACCTGAGGATCTTCCAATGAAGGACCTTAAAATGGATGCTGATGGATTGATCTTGAAATCGAATCCAAGACGATTAAGAGCAACGGAAGAGGACCAGCAAGAGATGGGAGCGAGAGATAAGATGAAGAGTTCACCTGCCGATGTGAGATTGCGTAGCCTTTCAAAGGCAGACGACAGCACGCGTGAAGAAAAGGCGGGAAGCGAATTTCGCACCGCTAACCGCACCGAAGGGGAGCACTCATGGGCAAGTAAGGAACGCGATCCTACCACTGGCATTCAATCGAGGGACGATACTCGATCAAAACGGAGCAAGGCAGACACCAGAAACCAAGCGAACTACACGGGAGATTCTTCAACGTCGATTGCTTGCGCGTCGGGTTTCAAGAATAATTGTCTGCCTACTCGATCAAAAGTAAATAAAACAAGGAGGAAAGATGGGGTCAGAGACCCTACCGTGAGAGTAGAATCAGTTGACGGGGATGTTATCCGGGCGTCAATTGGATTAAGTCGAAAGATGAATACGTTGAAATTTGGCACGTCGAGATTTGGTGATCCGTCATGGCGCATGGCAAAAACGAAAACGAAAAGCGCTAAGGCACAACGTAATGATAACTTCAATGATACATATTCATATAAAGTGCTTGGTAACCGTGATAAATTCTCAAAAGAGATTAGGCACGATTCTGGCGATGGTGATAAAATTAATGATAAGAATACACTTTTTCGGGATGGAATCTTCTGGAATGAAAGCGTTGAGAAGTTGATGCTCAACCGGACTTCGGAAACGGCTGTTAGTGCCTGGCGGTACGACGTTCAGTCGCACCGCGTTGTGCGGTTGTTACCGGGATGCGGTCGAGAGTTGAACCGCCTCGCTGTCCTTGAAAACGGCGAAAAGTTATGCTGCCGTTACCGACAAAACGTCGATCAAATCCAGGGAGAGATTTTATCTTTTCATTTGTCGCGGTTGATGGGGATTGAAAATCTACCGTTTGGTATTTTAATGAAGATCGAACCGGACAGCGAGCAGTGGAAAACGGTTAAGGAAAATATCACGGCGGCTGCCTGGGAAGAAGACCGAATTATAGTCGCGACCAAATGGATACCCGATTTAGAACCAGCGCACATACCCAGAGAACTAAAGGGTATGAACGGAACACTACGCTCAGAACTTTTTGATAAATTTGATTTTATGAATTTAAAGAAAAATCCTGCTCATTTGATAGAGCTTATTCAGTGGTCTGATCTTGCCATCTTTGACTATGTAACCGCTAATTTGGACCGGATAGTTAACACCTTGGTTAACCTACAGTGGAACCGATACATGCTCATGCAACCGGTTCACAATTTGGAAGTTTCGAAAAGGGATAAACGGCTATGGTTTTTAGACAACGAATCGGGTTTACGCCATGGTTATCGAATGTTACCGCAATTCGGGCATTACCACGATCAGATCTTGAAATCCGTTTGTGTGTTTCGGATCCAAACGGTGCAAAGATTAAGAAGGCTCAGTGAAAAACCGAACTTCTGGGAGCTATTCGTTTCTACAGTTGGATCCGAAGAACCTCTATTTGAAAGCTTGCCATCCTACCCGCCCAAATTCAGGGATGTTTTGAAAAACCGAATAAAAAATGTAGTTGAGCATACAGAATATTGTAAACAGGAACACTAAGACATTCCTTTATGATATTACCCAATGAACTTGGTAGAAGCGATTCATGCATGGGCATTTGCAGGGCGTCGCTTTTGGGGGGGGGGGGGGGGTGGCGGACCGAATTTGACGACATGTATGACATGGTAGCTAAAAATGTCCAACAAGCAATCAAAAGAAAGGGAGAAAGGGTTATCAATAGTTATTAAAAATATGCTGACAGCCTATATATAGAAATGTCGAATTGAGGACAACACAAATTTAAGGGACGGGTGTCACCCCCCCCCCCCCCCCCCCCCCCCCCCCCAATCATGCTATCGACGCTCCTGTGGAATTAGAGGCTGGAAAGAAGAAGGGGGAAAAGTAAGCGAGATATTGTGTTTTTTCCTACAATGAACAATTGCTGAATTAGTGTGGAACTGGGGGGGGGGGGGGGGGGGGGGGGGGGGGGGGGGGGGGGTGGGGGGGGGGTACACTCGTAAGTGAAACTAGAAATGCCATGAGTAGATGTATTTTCATTATACAAAATCATAATAGTGAAATTTGAAAATTGGATGTGCTATATAATGTTCAAAATTCAATTTAATTTTCAAGATCATTCATTGAGCATGAACATTCATAGGGGTAGTGTGCAAAACATTTCTGTAACCATATTTATGTTTAAACATATATTTTGTTACTTTTAAAGTACACTAGGGAAAAATCTACCTGTATACTATCACATCTAATATGTACATGAACATGGTCATATTATATACTGCCATGACTGATTATTTTTGTTTTATTTATAATATTGTGCAATTTTACACTTAGCGAAAATCAATCATACATTCTACGCAAACAGTATCCGCGAGCAGTATATAATCTTTACTGATATGAATGAAGTAGTGCTATAATTCGAGTGTTGCCTCCACTGCATCAACTGGCATTCACAAGAGGTCAAAATACGAGTTTTAAACGTCATGATCTAATTAGTTCTTTTTTTAAAAAAAGTACTTGTAATAGGCAATACTTTATACTCCACTGTCTATTCGAACCGGGTGGTTCGTTTAAGCCTATCGAATCAGAAAATTAAGTAGAACGGGTTGATATACTACACAGGTGTGAAAAATGAATGAGAAAATGGATTAGGGAAATGGTTATGAACTCGAGATTCCATATTAGCTAACCATGTACTTCAAATCGATTCTATATTTCTTTCGACAAAGTCTGCATGTTTCATTATAATGATACATGTGTTTTCGCTTGTGTACACACTTAGACAATCAAGACAATGAATATTTATTATGGTATATCCTGACAATCATTATGATGCACAAATTTATTTATGATATTTTGTAATTTAAAAAAGTACTCTTTCTGAAAATAAATTTATCTAAACCAATATGTAGGAATTTTGACTTCATTTCCATGGTTCCATGACATTTTTGCTCCTGCGACAATCGCTCCAGTCTAACTTTGCCATGTTAATCCTAAACCTAAACCTAACCCTAACCCTAACCCTAATCATAATCTTCACATTGTCCTTAACAAAAAAACAAATCATGAACTGGACATTAACCTTTGACCTTTCGAGATATGGAACGGAGGAGCAGATGTCGCAGGAGCATATGTCGTGTCACCCATTTGGATTCTGTCAGACAGAGAAATTTGCATGAACTGGACGAGAGAGGGAGGCATTCGTTATAATGAAAATTTGGAATGAATTACTGCTGAAAAGGGAAAATGGAGAAGAAAAAAAAAAGAGGTAATGATGTATCAAGAGAGAGAGAGAGAGGGGGGGGAGATGGAGACAGAGGATGAGAGTAGGTGTGTGTGTGTGTGTGTGTGTGTGAGAGAGATATATATATATATATATATATATATATATATATATATATAAAAAGAGTGATGGGGTGGAAAAGTAAAGCGAAAGGAAGACAAAAAGTAGATAGGGCTGGATTGGGGGCCGGGGGCGACTAGGAGACTAAATCAATCAGAGACAGAGAGATGGAAATGGGAGGATAATGATATTGATATGTTTCATTTAATATACTGATATTTAGCATGGTGCAATTCATAGGCATCATAAATATGGAAGGAAGGTAGTCTAAATACTCCCCCCCCCCCGTCCGTCTCCAGAAAAAAAAATAGAGGGCGTTCTTCTTCTTCTTCTTCTTCTTCTTCTTCTTCTTCTTCTTCTTCTTCTTCTTCTTCTTCTTCTTCTTCTTCTTCTTCTTCTTCTTCTTCTTCTTCTTCTTCTTCTTCTTCTTCTTCTTCTTCTTCTTCTTCTTCTTCTTCTTCTTCTTCTTCTTCTTCTTCTTCTTCTTCTTCTTCTTCTTCTTCTTCTTCTTCTTCTTCTTCTTCTTTCTTCTTCTTCTTCTTCTTCTTCTTCTTTTTCTTCATGGCGTTTCCTCAACATGCTCTTGCTGTTTGACTATAACAACATCCCCTTGTTTATACAAATGACAAATATTTATTGATTTATATAAAATATAAACAAATCAAGTTTAATCAATCAAGGGAAATCTATCAAAAATATCACCCAACTAATTATCATCATCGTTACCAACCAATCAACACTGTTACCAACACAATCACTTGGGCAACTATAATAATCAACCAACGATTCTCAATTAGCTCACTATTCATATTGGAAAGTTATAATTTCAAGTGATCAAAGCACTATTTAACCTATCAATCAAACATTCATTTAATATGCAAATCATTCATTAAAACAAACATACATTCAACCCACAAGGTTATACATCAACTAACCACTTAACCAATCAACCATTCAGTTAATTATCAATCAATTAATCATTTAACCAGTAAATAAACTGGCTAAACATTTAACAAATCAGTATTCATCCAATCCAATCACTGAAACACTTATAAACTATTTAACTAATGGACAATGAATCAACTAGCCAAATATTTAACTAACAAAACAATCAATCAATCATTCAAACTCATAAAACAATCAACCAATCATGCAAACAGCCGAAACCAACCAGCCAATCAATCAAAAATCAATAATCAAATCACTTCATTTCAATTCACGCTCTCCCTCAATGAAAACAAGAGAAAATCAAATGAGTGAAATTTCAAATAACTTTACTTTGATAATTATCTACTACAAAAATTACCTATTCTGTATTTCTCTTCTTTTTTTTTTTCATCAAGTATAGGAATAAATACTAGTGACTTTATGATCATAAGTACTCTACATTATTTCAAGAAAGAGAAATGGATCATCTTCAATCATAAACTTTTTGATAAACTGTCCTATTTCTAGGAACAAAATGCATACAATTGGAAATGACACATATCGTCTGTTTGGAGACAGAAGGGCATTAACTTTGTACAAAAGATGGGAGTTACACCCATCTGGCTGCAAACAGACGAATTAAGCTTATAGTGGTGACTTCGTTTGTACATGTACACAGAAAACAATTGCTGTCATAAATTATTACACTTTTACAATATTTACAAACACCAACTTCGCACTACATAATTTATGTATAAAAACATATATGAATTTCAAATGGAAAACATAATTGTATTGAAGCAACATAAGAACATGTTTCAAATGAGACACTTTTTTTGTTAACATTATGAATGTGGATACATTGCACAACCAAATGGATTAAAATAAAAAGACGTAAATGTGTTTTCGTGTAAAAGAGAAAGAGGGAGGGAGAGATGAGGAGCGAGCAAGAGAGAGAGAGAGAGAGGGAGAGAGAGAGAAGGAGAGAGAGGAGAGAGAGAGCAGAGAAAAGGAGAGAGAATGAAAGAGGCTGCTATAGTGTTTACAAGAGCCTTTTAGTATAGAGTATTTACCAAACAAGTCAACATAATTATTGTTTAGTGGTTGTTCTTTATGATGATTATGACTTCCTAAAAAGACCTTTTCTTTTCTTTTTAAGCATGTTAAAATAAAATATTTTTAAAAATGACTGAGAAGGTGACTGTGAATTTCATATTGTCTTTTAGCATGGACAACATGACCAAAGGAAAATACCTACATGTATTAATGAGCAAAAACTATTATCTCCATATTTGTTTTCTTTCAATCTTTAACTTGAAACCCATCAAATACATTCCTTTCAAATACACATCAATTTCGAGGTATACATGTATGCCATATGCTATAAAATAGTTTGACATAACACCACGTTATAGTGTCAAAAACAAAGTAGTGTCAATGAGGAAGTTCTATTTGGTGTCCTTGGGAAAAATAGATGGATTTGCAAAACTACTTTGTAGATTCCTTCATTGCATTAGAAATAAATAAATGTTCAAATTTCAGAAAGAAGTGATTATTACCCACAGTGACTTCCAAGTGACTGTTCAAATAGTACCAATTTGAACATTCAAAATCTTCCTAAAAATAATATACCGGTATACATGTGAATACTGAATGCCTCTACACAACTTTCATATACGTGTAGATCTACAAAAGTGACCTTTGGTTAAGTGAAAAATTCCTCTTAGAATTTAGAGTTACATCATATCAAATTTTCATATTTTTAAATATCCTAATTACAGCACATATTACAATTTAATGACTTGATTAATACTATCGAGTTACTGTGAATATCATATTATTCATGTCTTACAAAATTTTTAGAAAGAGTTTAATTTCTCCAGAAATATGTAATGCCCATAAAAATGAGGCAATCAAGGCAGCGTTTCACGAAACCGTCGTAATTACAAGTTCGCCGACATTCCGTTGAAGCGCGTGTTAATTTGAATACATGCATTTCAATGGGATGTCAGTGAACATGTACTCATGACGGTTTATGAATCGCTGCCCTAATTATCTACTATGGTGACATTTAAAAGAATGGAAATGAAATATTGATTCTAATATCTTCACTATCAAAAAATTTAGTTTGAGATATGAGATAGCTAAAGATGACATGATTAATATTCTTTTGAAATTTTTTTATAAATATTTATACCATATATTTAATAGGATATAAATACTCAAAATAGAAAATGAAATGAATGGTCAATTTGCAAGTGAATGATGAATATCCAGTAAACAAGTGAATATCATAGTTAGCATTAAAGTGAAAAGTAAATACTTAGAATAAAAATAAAATTCATGAAACAATCAAATAAGATTCAAATTAAAAGCCAGGTAATGAAAGAATAATACAAAAACAAAAATTTACAAATCTCCGCACTCTGATGATTTTATCATTTATGAGAGATGATTTATGAGTAATAGAGCTATAAAAAATGTTTGAAGTTGAGTTTCAATCATATAATCTTTGATAGCACACGACTCCAATGCACATTATTATGATTGCAAAACCTGATCAACTCTAAAGAACAATTTTACTCTGCCTATGGTGTTTTTTTAAAGCTTTTATTTAAAAACACAAGGCTGAACAGATATCACACATAGCACATAAACTATGGTATTACACAAAATTCACACACGTCCAAATCCATTGCAAATTGTCCAAATGGTATCTTCCTCACTCTCGTTTTCTTCTGGCCTTTTCTTTTCATTTTTTTCTTAAAGCAATAGTCAATAATGCGGTATAAGTGGAATGACTGAAAAAAGACATACATATAGCTGATTTAAACATTCCTGTTGTGACCCCTGAAACATTAGGAGTAATGGCATATCACTTTTACGTCTAAAAACAGACAAACCCTTAAAGTAGTACACATAAAAGAAAGACAAAATTCAAAATATCATTTCGACAGCATTAATAGAAATTCATCACATGAGTGATTTAAATTGAAATTTCCCAGTTTAACTGGAATTCTCACAGAGAATGTTGCTAGTGGTGTTAAAGATGAAAATTTGTATGAATCTGGCACAAAGAGACCAATTTTTCAATATTTTAGAATACATGTATCATTAAACTTGGTAAAATTAGCATGGAGAGTATTACATAGGGTGTATGCATTAATCAGAAGGCTTGAAATAACTTTCACATATCTCAACCAAGCAAAAAAAAAATCTAAAAAAAATTTGTGATTTCTGCCAAAATGTTCAGTGAAAACAAAGCCCATAACAACTTTTTTTTTTTACTGTTAGAACGACATCTTTAAAAACTTATCTTTTAAAAAAATAAAAATGGAAACAGCCAAAATCAAAGGCTTTTTCATTTCCTGCACCCACTTATAGCCTGAAATAAAGCGGCTAACTTTCGTCAGAACACTTCTGAATTCTCAAGGCTGAAAATCAGTATTTTGTTGACGGAATAAGTATGTCTCAAGAGAACACAGAAACTGGAGCTTAATAGATCTGGGTTTTTTTTGTATTAAACCTTCAGTCTTTTCCACCACTGTGGTTGCTTCGGGAGCTCTGCTCAAACCTTTAACAAAAAGAATCAAGTTATAAAAATGAAAATACAAGGCCTTAGACTGAATAAGGTAAACCTTTCATCAACATTTGCAGCATACACATGTTGCCATAGAGGCTCCAAGAAGGCCTCCTTAAAAGATGAAATGATGATTTCAAGTATAAAATTTCAAAAATACAAAAAGCACATAAAACCTACATGTGTACATGTAGCACTAAATGATGCAGTACGAAGAGAGCACTTATTCAAAAATAAAAGAAAGAATGAGAGAGAGGGGGGGGCAAGATGAAGAGAGGGTGTGGAGTAGGGATGAGTGAGACTCTGAGAGGTTTATGAAGTTAACAATAACAATAAAAGGCCTATGCCAGTTAATAATTACAATTTGCGCATGTGCAGATAAACGTTATTTGTACCAAGTAGAATTGACCTTTGTATGCTTTCATACGATACGCACTACGACACTAAACAAGTAGTGCATCCACAAAAACAGAGGCGCGTACGGGTATAAATTGGGCCATTGCAGGGTCATTTGTACCATGGAGTGATTACAAACTTGCTTATTATTTAAGAAGAGGTTTTTTTTTAATCTATCATTCTCTATTCATCTCCATACTATTTAAGAAATACAAAACACACTTTTCAAAATGACTGCTACTGTAGCGATTAAAATAAGTTTTCAATCGGGAAATCCCAAGTGCAGTTTGGGAAAGTCCCCCCTCCCCCCCAAAATGAATTCATCACTTTTTTTAAAACTTAAAATTGACAAATGGCAAGACACTGATAATAAAAGCCTACCCAGAATATCAGGGCCCCGTTGCATAAAATTTACCGTTAATGGTAACTCTGCTATCAATGGTAACTACCATGGTAACATCACTCAACAGCCAATCAAAATCAAGGTTTCCATGGGAGTTACCATTGATGGCAAAGTTACCGTTAATGGTAAGTTTTATGCAGCGGGGCCCTTGCCTCTTAATCAATAATATAGATTAACTAAAAAATGAGATATCTAAAAAAAATGAATACAATCCCAGGTAGGTTTTCAAATCACCATTTGTTTCTTTGGGTTTGAATTCCAGTCAAACTTTACGCAATGGTAGTAGAGTTGTACATATTTAAAAGATAAACATGATCCTACTGTCTTATCTATTATATTTTATAACAAGTTAGGGTTTGCATATACATAAAATGCATCTTTGACAATTTGTGCAATGGACCCTGTGGGCCGTCCAAACCCTGTGCTAAACGAGTTATCAAATGAACTCTACTACTACTGCTGCTCCTGCATTTCCCGATTGTCATGACTCTTGTCATTACTGTCGTATTTCAATACTATTCTGATGATAATCTTTCCTCAGCTAATACGATTCATACAAATGCCTTTTTTTCCAATTTTAGAAATGCTAAATTACTTTAAAAACCAGCAAAGGGAATCAAATATTCCTAAAGCATAATTAAGATCATGAATATCATGAAAGTACCAATACTTGTAATGTAGCGAGTATGAAATCGTTAAAACATTTGACAATGTAATAACTAAAATGTCAGTATGTAGTATGTGTCAAAACAAGAAAGATGACAACTGCATCTACAGAGTGACTCACTCAGTTCAGTCTTCGGTAAGGATTTGGTGATTGGTGGAGACTAACTGTAGGTGTTTCACACAAATGAGCAAGGTCGTAATTAGCAACAGAGTCTTGATGAAAAAAAAAAAAAATTGAAAGAAAATTTGAGTGTCACATTCTTACACTTCTTCTTTCATATTTTTACCTCTTTATCAACAATTCTATACACATCCAGCATTTTATGTTAGATCAAATGAAAAGATGTACTTCTTAGTTGTTTTCAATCAAAAGCTGCTAATCTTAGGATGAAGTAACTTGTATACAGGGCATGATAATTTTTATGATCCTATGATTAATTAAACCAATTCTGGTGTATAAACCTGAAGACTAACCTTTTCCATTTCCCTCTCCATAACAGAGCGGAGGAACGAACAAACAAAGATGGGATAGTCTAAGTTCTCTAGACTTGCTTGAACTAGTTTTTTGTTTCGAGAAAGAAAAGTAGTCCTGCCTGGAAAAATCAGGCTAAGGGTTAAGTTCAATAAGCACTATAGCCTGGTGTTTCTGATCATTCAGTCAACACGCTCTGGATTCAAGACAACTTCACAGGCTTCCCAAAGCAAACTTTGAAAGTAAATACAGCAATAATTAGAAGCACAAGCGAACAATGTTACAAGTAGTCCCTATCCTTCATATCTGCATAATCACTTTTTAAAATTACAGAGGGATAACCAGTAGGATCTGGGTCGTGTCTGCTGCCCTCATCGCTCAAAGTAGAGGCAGTGGATGACACACACAAATACACATGCTGTGATTGCATCAGGAAAGCACCCTCTCTTGTTCACCAATGCTTGGGAATGTTTGCTGATAAGATGATTCATGCAGCCCTTGATACTGTGTGGCTATGCTTTTTTTCTTCCTTTCTCCTTCTCCTTCTCCTATTTCACTTTCAGTCTATCTCTGATTCTTCGTGCAGCGAATCCGAGTCATCACTGGTTACAACAGAGCCCTGGAGAGTAAACGAAAAAGAGAAGAGAAGTGGCATGTTAATATTATCTTGGTCACTCGGGGGAAGTACATGTAGCTTTGATGTTATACGTGGCAACATGTTGGCAAACATATTCTAAAATCTGTCCTGGCCTGGTAGAGAGTAACTGCATGATGTTTGTCCTGTAAGACATATCAATTCTATCTATTTTAATTCATCCTAAAATTGGAAAAACATAGTCAGGAGGCTAGAAATATGGTCATAATGTCCCATGCGACATACACGGAATTGCCCAAAAGCTAACCGCATATTAAAATTACTGAAAAATGCAAACTTTACAATATCCACTATACATGATCTGAGCGAAATTTCTTAATGGCTATACAACCAGGGTGGAAGTTGCCCTATACAAGATTTTTTTCAGTGTTTGCCATCACATACATGTAACTGAATGAATAATGATTATATGATGAGTTTGAGACCAGTCGATCTACATTACTGATATCTCAATGAGGTGTTTTTATTGAAAACATATTCAGTTCTTGCAAGTGTTTCTTGTCATTCCTTTTGAAATAAACTACCTGACTGCCAGAAGCCTAGTGAGTTACTTTGAGCTCATCAGAAAAAAGAAAACATTTAAAAAACATGAAAACTTTATGAAATAATTACTTGATCCACCCATTTATCAACGTACATGTATCAACTTAACAAATTTACCAATCTGCTGCTGAATGAATATATAAAGTACATGTACCTGTGCATTTATATCTACAATGTATCTACATGTATCTGTGTACCCACTATAAATGTGGTTGCATGTTAAAATATATGCTAGTTAGTCAAAGAAGATATGAAATATTAAAGGAAGATAGAAAGAAAAGAAAATTAGTGCCCATTCACCCTAACCAAATCAACACCAAATCATAACGGTTATGTATATTTTGTAGGTTAATAACTCTTAATGTTATAACATATGAATATCTGAAGTATGCAAAAAAAAGGCCTTTACATCAAAATACCTTAGGAAAACCATTGACAAATGTGCTTGCTTATCCTCCTACAGTGTATATTGCAAGATAATCCTTTATAGATATTTTTGAAAACTGTCCCCAAATAATATGTTTAGAAAAAACTTTAGGGATTCACAATATATTTAAGATGTGTACCAATAATACAATAAAACGCCCTATCAAACAATAATTAAAAAGGTCATCAGCGGTTTGGGTGTCTTTTTTTTTTTTGCCTCCCCCCCCCCCAATATATTATTACAGTAGTACTACAAACACGATAAAAACTACTTTCGAAAAATAAACTCAAGGGCAATTTCAAAGGCCTATTGTATTGCCCATAGAAATCAGGTTTGGATTACGTAATACACCATTGTAATGTTCGCACATTTCTAAACGTGATAGACAGGGCTACTGAAATTGCCTTGAGTTGATTTTTCGAATATAGTTTTTATCGTGTTTACAGCAATCCTATATTAAACAACAAAGAAGGAAAGTGGAGCCTTTAGGATTCCCCATCTCACACCTCCCCCCCCCCCCCCCCCCCCAGGATTAACAACAGTGATTAGTGCAGCCAGAAGCCAGATGACTATAAATCAGAGATATCAAGCCGACAGTTAGAGAGAGAATCTGAAATGCATATTTTTTAATTTTTTTTTTTACCAGGCCTCATCCTTTCAAACATCTGTTTGTTGTAGGTCGCTATCTTCTTCAATAATAGGCTGTACAGAACACAAAGTTACAAAGAGCACATGATACAAAATGCAATGTTTCGCAAATGGGTATTAGCTTTCAAGATGACTTGTAGGTAAAATCCACAAGGAAACAGACTTACACAGCTTCTTCTGCTATAATTTACATGGAATGGATTAGTATTATATTCGAAATAATGAGCATAACTTTTGTGAATTATGTCTCTCGGAATTTGCTATCTTCTTCTTCAACCATAGACTGTACAAAACACAAAGTTACAAAGAGCACATGACACAAAATGGAATGTTTCACAAACGGGTATTAGCCTCCCAGATGACTCTTGGGGCAAAAAAAAAAAATTTACTAGTCACTTTACTAGCAAATGTAGTAGCATATATATCTGTCTTTTTTTTGTGCTGTGTCATTTTTCAACAGGCTGCATTTGGCCAACAGATGATAATTTTTCACCTCTCTGGGATATAGCTAGTACATGTAGATAGTTGGGGCAGCCAAGCATACAATATCTTAATTGGTCATGAAAATATAGAGGTGCAAATACTGAGATAAAATGCAAGGGGGGGGGGGGGCAGGCACAGTGAGAGACTAGCAAGAGGGTGGGATCTGGGCCTGTAACATAAAGAGATACAATCAATTGTAACTCTTCAGTACATGGTTTGCCATAGACTTACAATTGATATCAATCGTAAGATTGATTTATCTTTTTATGTTACAGGCCCCTGGAATGATAAAACGTTATACATGTAGTACATGGATATGTAATGCATACAAGGCACTTCTATCTATTTTTATTTTTTGTTCTTTTTGTGCAGCCAATTTTTAAAGCAGTTTACTTAATACTCATGCAGGAACAGGCCTGTAGTTAGCACTACAGAATCCCTTGGTCGAAAGAGCTGCGACATGGACGTCCAATTTAGTTGGAAACACAATGTCACTCAAATTCTTCCTATTCAGAACATACAGGTGCTCATTGCACTTGAATAGAAATCTTGCATAAACAGCGGCAAAAAATTGTTTTTAAATGGTTTGCCGTAACTATTCAACAAAGGGATTCTAGCAGTTGTACATTGCCTGAACCCTTCTTAAAGTAAGACGTAAGACCTTTGACCTACCCATCCTCCCTGACTATCCAGCCAGACGGCAAAGCGATCGCTGATGAAGCGGACGCTGTTATCCTTGATGCTGCTGGCGTGCTTGCCCATGGAGTGAGCGGCCTTGACGGCCACCTTGGTGAACTTGAAGACGATGGCCAGCTGCTCCATCCCGACGTCCTGGCCGACGATGGACTTCATGGCGTCGCAGAACGACTGGTAGGTGTCATTCAAGATGACCCCCATCACCATACCGGCGGGGAAGAGGGCATGACTTCTCCGTCTCTGTGGCGGGAAAATAATAATAATATTCCGCTTTTATATAGCGCCTAATACATCGGAGATGTCTCTAAGCGCTTTACAGATATATTATTACCCCGGTCATCGGATTCTGGCTTGCCCGCACACAATGTATGCACATTCTCCACTCCCTGGGAAGTATTCCAGCAATGGGCCATGGCGCTCACATTGCTAAGCAAACGACATTAACTTTCGCATCCTACCGGGTACCCATTTAACACCTGGGTGGAGAGTGGCAAATGTAGATTAACGTCTTGCCAAAGGACGCTAGTGCTGCGGTGGGATTCGAACCCCGGACCTCGTGGTTCAAAGTCCGGGGACTTATCCACTGATCCACAACACCTCTACGTAACAGTTCTTACGTGTGAAAACCGTAGAAGAAATTTATTTCCCTTACAGGCAAGAAATGACAATATTTCTCATGCATTTTTCTATGACGATGGACTGCATGGCATTACACAATGTCCCCATCACCATACCAGCAGGGAAAGGGGATTGGCTTTGACGTCTCTGTAGCGGGGAAATAACGGAAGATCTTGCCAGAGAAAAATCCGCAAAGCAAATTTATCTCTCTGTAGAGAGTCATTCTCACATGCTTGTACACCAAGAGAATGTGTAACTTGACTAACATCAAACAAAAGCTTTGGATGTGAACATTAAAGTTCAGACTAAGAGTACAAACTGTTCTGGTAAATTTGGAACGAAAGACTTTGCTCATCAGCAAATACCTTTTACCATAAAACAATGTCTAAAAAACCTGACATGAATACTGCACATCAATACGCCACAGGGACTCTCTTTTTTTTCCCCCTTTTTTTTTATTTGCTGTTTTATGCTGAATACATATATTTTTAAAGAAATTCATTTGAAGGGAATAAAGTGTGTTCTTTTTGTATCTTAGGGGTAGATGTGATCAATATTGTTTGCTTACCAGCTGCATCCCGTCAACATCCGTCTGTATCCTTTGGCCTATCTCCACATACTCAGCTGCATGATCTACAACCAAAGAAACGTGGACATTGAATATTCAAAATGACCGGGCAAACTTTGATCAGCATTTCTTCTACAAATTGGCAGCAATGGTGTTTTGCTCTCATTTTACATTTTCAAGACAAAAATCATTTTATCCGTAAAGAATTTACATGGATAGAAACTATGTTGAATAGTTTTTGGGGAAAAGGCAATTGTAGGAACAACAGTGATTTTAAACTTTTTACACATCTTGGCAATATAGGGATTTCAAAGCATATTTTCCTTTTAAAAGTTCCATACAATATCGAAATGCAGCAAAAAGTAAAATGGTCAGTGTGTGCAGAAAAAAATCTGCTTTTTCGGCTCAAGTGTTTGGTATATTCAAAGAATATTTCTGAATACTATGTTACTCAGTCAAACCACAAAATAAGGGCAATTGTCCTAAATGATCTACAGTAGTACATGTAGTGACCTCTGTCACTTTTTCACATTGAAAATGGTCTCTGGGTCCATGAAATTCACCAGATTTTAGTCACTAATGCATACATGTAGCACTGATAGGATTGAAGCTCTACATAAAATAGACTTACTATGGCTTACTCCCGTTGCTGCTGCGGCTCCACCAGATACAGAACACGAAGCGAAAGTTTCTGTGGCGCATGTGGACTGTATCACCCGTTGTTGTCCTCCGACAGCGCCAGCAGCACCGTCATTGAACTCGTAATCCACCAGCGCCTGATCTCCGATCATGGCCAGCCTGTCAGCAATACGCTTGAAGTATTCCTCTCGCTCTGCTTGGTTTCGTTGCTCAAATGGAATGTCACTACCATCTACCGACAGACAAGATGAAAAAAAAAAGGTTTATAAATCATTACTTGTCAATCTTGCATAGAAAGGCCACTCAAGGAAACTACAAATGCAACCTTTATAAACAGGTTGCTGTGAAAGTCGTCTTTCGAAACAGATCACTCAAAGTGCTTTAAATATTTGTAATGCTCCATTGTTTCTGTTACTCAAGTGGAATAGTCACTAGCATCTACCAAAAGAGATTATTCATCAGAAATCTTAATTTAAATGTTGTATCCGATATATTTTGACAAAAGGGATCATGGAATAAAGTTTCTATCGGAATGGGAAAAACAACGAAAACTTGTCTTGTCAAACTGTATTTGTGATGATATCAGGTTAACCCGTTGACTACTGAATTTTTTACCTCTCATAGGCTTAATACAGGAGCCTCCCAGTTCCTGTCCTCTATTGGTTAATAAACTCTTTGGCACCGCCAGATACTGTATACATACGTGCTCCGGCATCAATTTCCCCAGTGTCAATTAAAACTAGTTAAATTGTAAACTTCAACCCTCAACCTAAAACTACATCTAACCCTAACCACAACCCTGAGCCTCAATTTAAAAACACAATCACAACCCAAGACTTAACCCTACATGTTCAAAGATAAAGTTGAGTTCTGGTCAGGAGATTGAATTGTGAAAGAAACTCAAAGCAATTGGGAAAGGTTGATTATATAGCACATAAGAATTGGTGTGTGCTGTAAGGTTTTGGAATCACCAAAATTATAAGAAATTGACTCAATCCTGCCGAGAGTCACATGCACTGCACACAGAAATGTGTACATGGGACTACACCCAAATGTTCAGCTCGAACATTTCAGCTGTTTCCTGTCATATTTTGAATGTGAGAGCAATCGAAGAGCGATCCTTTTCAAGGGACATATCTACTACGATAATCTTCCAAATTAACATAAAAAGAATGAGAAAGCTCACAAATTATATGTTACATTTCCCAGAACTCAAGCTTCCCTTTAACAAAACAAATCCTGGAGTAAATATCACCAAATAAAGTGTCTGATCATCATCCCCTTTATGGATCAACTACGCTCAGTTGACCCTATACTGACCTCCACTTTCCGTCCACGAGTCTGTCACATTTCGGTCGGCTCCTTCACCACCTCCGTTGGCTCCTCTATCGGGAAGAGACGCAGAACCTCCATCCCTGACCAGATCGTCTGCGAGCATGGCTGCCGGGAGCACAGGAAAGGACGTATCCACATCTCTCCTCACATGGCCTGGAGTAGTGCTATCCAACCTTATCACATCTATAATGAATTATAGCAATTGTAGTTATTTACTTCCTTTGAAAATGCAACTGCAGTTTAAACACTGCCAAAGGTCAAAGGTAAGTCACCTTCAAAAATGTAGGACTTCAATATTTGTTTGACTATGTTGAGCATTAACCCATTACCTACTGTAACCAGGGCCATGTTTCACAAAACTTGTAATCAATAACAAGTCACAATACCTGTTATAAGCTACTGAAATCCTTTCATTTGATTGGTTGTGAGCAAATTTGTCATAGATATGTGGCAATTGTTATTGACAACAAGTTTTATGGAACAGGACACAGGTGGTTCCTGTTGTAAGTCTAAAGGAATAGGAAAATTCAGAAGTCAATATGTTAAACAGAAAGGGTTAAACCAAAACCAAATGGGATTCAATGGCCGGAATTCACAAAGGTGGTTTCAATTGAGACCATGGTTTATGCAGATTTCGTGGTATAAATACGCTTGATTTAGCGCGTACACTTAAAAAGGTCCAATAATGAACGAGCGCCGGTCGCGCGTGGTTGGCAAAAGCGCTAAATTCACGCTTGTTGCCATGGTTCAGACCATGGTTTATGTAAATTTAGACCATGGTTTATTTAGATTAATTTACATAAACCATGGTCTGAACCATGGCAACAAACGTGAATTTAGCGCTTTTGCCAACCACGCGTGACCGGCGCTCGTTCATTATTGGACCTTTTTAAGTGTACGCGCTAAATCAAGCCAATGGGTTTAACATGAAAAAAAGTGAAACATAAATGAACTAACTTTGTAGAACATGCATAGCAGGTCTTCAATTCTTGACATCTAACATTGTTCCAAATAGCAGAAACAGTTTGCTTGTTATTCATAATCTTCTGAGAGCCTCAAGGGCTTTGACTAATAGAACTTTAAATAAAGTTACAATCTTTCTGGTCCTCTGTGGATAGTATGTCATACTTTTCCATGAAGAGAAACATATCTTTAAAACTAGAGAGTACAGCAAACTTTCTAAGGCAATGCTCGATTTATTCTAAACTTACTGTTAAGTCCTCTCTGAGCTCTTTCAGCTCTTGTCCGCCTGAATGCCAAGGTTCGTGGTCTCTCTGGTCTCTCTGATCCCTCTGATGATGCAAAGGACCCAAAAGAATCATGAGAAGTGGCTTGGGAGAGTGGAGGATGGGCTCCTGGGACACGGTCCAATACCTGAGAGTCACTTGCATTACCTGAGTTATCGCGCCTCGCCTGTCGCATCTCGATTATAAGTCTCCTCCGCTCCACATCGTTTAGTGAGCGGGTGTGGTCAACACGTGATGCAAAATATTCAAAGTCCATAGAGGCAGTGTCCGAGGGGGTCGTTGCGCCCGCCCCACTGTCATCTGTGGGAGTGGACGCACTTTTCCGGGACTTACGCTTGAATTGAAAGCTGGGCCATCGTTTGGGTTTCACGTCTTTGGGCTGCTGAAGTTCAGGGGGCCGAGGAGGGAGTTCGGGTGGTTTGAGGGGTAAGTGGTCTTTAGTGCGGTGATGATGATGATGACGATCGCGCGATGACCGTCTGAAGGATTGCTTGAGCCTGGCAGTGAAGCCGGTCTTTTTCATTTCTCTATGGACTTCAGTTCTGGCATGGTGCCTTGTATGTGACCTCTCCATCTCTTCCTTTTCCCTTTTCTCCCTCTCTTTCCTCAACTTTTCCCTTTCCTTCTCCAATTCCTTTTCCCTTTCTTTTTCCTCCTTCCTCCGTCTTTCCATGTCTTTCAATCTCTCTTTTTCCCTATCCTTATATTCTTTCAATTTCTTATCAAGCAATTCTTTCTTCTCTTTCTCCTTTCTTTGTCTTTCCTTTTCCTTTTCCTTTTCTTCCTTTAGTTTTTCTTTCTCTTTTTCCTTTTCTTCCCTAAGCCTTTCTTTCTCCTTTTCCTCATGTCTTTGCACAGCACTAGGTGTCCTTATAATTTTCCGTGAAGTACTAGGAGATCTTAGAACATTTTTAGCTTTGTCTAAGAAACTACGCTTACGTCTTGGTTCCTTTTTACTATCACGCTTGTAGCCATCTCTTGTAAGAGTGGCAGTTCCATTTTCCCTGTCTCTTAGCTTAAGCGTGTCTAATCCTTCTTTGTGGTCTCTATTGACTTGCATTCGTAAGGTTGAGGGTGCTGAGCGTGATCTTGGTGATTGCTCATCAGATGATGACAGTTCATCATCAGCGCTCTGTTCCATGGCGGAACTCTCTTCCATGATAGAACACTTCATCGCTTCATGGAAACTCTGCTGCGTCACACTCGCTCTGGAAAACACTGTCTTATCCATCGCATCTGAAGTTGTTTCTGTGGTAACCGTGGCTTGAACGTGTACCTCACTTGCAGTGGAATCTGTACTGAGCGTCGAACAGATCGACACTGTATTGTTCCTTGCAGACCTTCCCCTCTTCTTTTTTTCCTGAGCAAAGTATTCCCTCGTAAGGACAGCATCATTGAGGCTCTTGCTTCTCCTCTTAAGGTACATTTCTAGAACTTTGGCAGTGTCCTCTTTCACTACAGGAATCCCTTTACCTCTGTTCTTACGGTTCCAAGGTCCCTTAAGGCTTCCATTCTGGCGCTGAGGCCGATGCGTCCCATTTGCTTTCAGGGTACCGTTCTGCGACCCCGGAGGCGTGTCCTCTGGGATGTCAAAGTGGGCCATGCGGGGGAAGGTTCCCCCTCGTTTCTTCTGCCCCTTGCTCTCAAAGATGATGTCCTCTTCGATGGGGGTGGTGGCTAGGGTGGCCAGAGGCGCTGTGTGGTTCATGTCTTGGGTGTCCATGGCTGCCTCTGTTTCCGTCGAGTCCTCTCGCGTCATCGGGTTACTCTTGACTCTCCTGGATGACCGCTTGAGGCTGCGGCGGACCTTCTGGATCTTCTCGATTGCTGAAAAGAGAGAAAGACATTTAGAAGAAACATGAAGTTTGTGTTGATGCATTTCACATTCTAACTCTTTAATATCGACAATAAAAAACAGAACTGAATACCACGGGCCCACCATCAAGCCCATGGTATTCAGAAAAACTCAGGATATGAAACTTTTGTGAATTGATATATCATGGCCATTGGGGGGATAGAAACTTGCTCAATTCAGCAGGAAGAGTAACCAAAATGTGACACTTAATAATACCATCCTTCAAACATCCTTTTATCCTCCTTAAAGGATTCTGCAATCCCAGTTCAATTAACCAAGTTTTTTCCATTCATGTATACTATACACGTACACAAACAGGACCCCCAAAACCTACAAGCATGTAGACGTCAGGGCTTCACCACAGATAAAGCAAGGAAATGTAACTACATTTCCCGGATAAAGCTTCTGACTACACTGGGAGTCACTGCGGTACACACACCGTGGCGTACAGACACTGGTCGTCAATCATGCATGTTCATGTAGCTCTGCATTCTAATTAGGACCTTTAGAAGAAATGCATTGCTGCATCTTAATCTTCACAATAGACTGCAAATGGCTTGGTGAATAGAAGAAGAAAAATGGAATTTATTTTTTTTATGCAGATGAATAGAACACATTCCACATTCTATTCTTAAAAAAATAATCAGCTAAATGTATGTTACCTTAATACATTCATATACACTGTACATGTACTAAACTATCCTTTATGATATATTTCATTAACTCAATTACTTTCAGTCATATTTGGTTGGATCAAAACAAAAACAAAAATATCAGAAGTAAAATATCATCTTAGAAAATAATTATCTTTCCTTTGTCAATTAAAAGGCAGATATTAATGTCAATGTCATTTTACCAGGGCTACATGTACGCTCAATTAGCAGGTTGCTATCTGAAGTTTGAAGTTTGAAGTTTATTTGTAGCACTTTTACATCAACAACAATTTTGATTTTACAAGCATAATAGTAAGGTAAAAAACATACGGGTAAAGAACTCAAATCAAGTATAATGTACAGTAAATTGGTAGAAAGTTACTTGAGATATAGGTATTGCAGGCACAAAAGAAAATGTAAAATGTGGTGAACCTGAATAAAAAGCATTTAGTTGGTCCCCTGATACTTGCTTTGGAACCTCTACGAAAATTACAAAATCAAATCAAGTCAAATCAATTTGTGAATTCTTAAAAACTTTCCTAGCAAATCACCGTTAATATGAACTCTACATGTACATTGTAGATGGGGAAAACATATTTATCGAAGCTTTGTTCCACGTCAAGACGAGTCTAATGTAAATGCACCAGGTTTAATATCCAAAGAATTGCTTTCTGATTGGAACGACGGTATGGCAGAGCTCGCGGTGAATGTTTGCGAATAAAATCCTGCAGATGATTTGTATGTGAGTAGTGGATTCATGTGTACGACCTATGAGTCATCTATGTTTATCATACATCACGCAATGGGTCTAACAGCTTGAGAGAGAGAGAGAGAGAGAGAGAGAGAGAGAGAAAGAAAGAGAGAATAATGCATAAATGGAAAAGGGATACAGAAGATATAGAAAAGACAAAAAATTTAAAGAGTGGGAGAGAAAGAGAGACAGACAGGAACAGAGACATAGAGAGAAGCAAATAATGTACATGAACCTAAAGGAAACAGAGAGATGGAGAAAAAGATTAAGAAGTTTGGACAGTGACAGAAAAATAGTACATGTAAATACATGTATGATATGATGTTGAAGGCATATAAAGATTTATAAAGAGAGAGAGGAAAAGAGAGGGAGAGAGGAAAAGAGAGGAAGAGAGGGAGGGAGTGAGAGAGAGAGAGAGAGAGATTAAAGGGCAATCCAACCTTGGTAATGAGATGATTTGTATGAAAGCAGAAAAATGAGAAAATCAGGATGGTGAAAGTTTGAAAGAAATCGGACAAGGAATAAGAAAGTTATGGATGTTTGAAAAATGAGATCACTACATCTATGCGAATCTCAAATTGGCAATTTGGTGATTCGATTGTGACATTTTGTGGACAACTCTCCCATTTGTCGTACACAAAAATATCATTAATTTGCGGTTTTCTTCGAGGCGCTTTTACCCTCGGGCCAGTACTAAAAATATATTGGAGATAGCATATTGTTATAGGTCCTCATGAAAGAAAAAGATCCTACTGGGTAATACATTTTGAAAAAAGTGACATTTAAGTAATTTCGTGTGTTGGAGTGAATGGGGGAGTTGTCCACAGCTACATCACAGTGACATTACCTATTCGGCCAATTTGAAATTCCCATATACATGTATGTATAGTGATTACAACTTTCAAAAATTCATAACTTTCTTATTGCTTGTCCGATTTCGTTCAAACTTTCGCCAATCTGCTTCTCTAATTTTTCCTCTTTCTTTCAAAGCAACTTGCTATTAAGGTTGGATTTCCCTTAAAAAAAATATATATATATATATTCCCCCTTAAGGACTAACAGTTCTAATAGAGAAGAGGATAACAGAAAAAGAATGGTTTCAAGAGTGAAAGAGAGAGGAGGGAGAATGAGGGGGAGAGTGAAATAGAGAGGCGGAGAGAGGGGATAAGATAAAAATTTTACATGGGTGATCAGATCAAACATAAATCTAACAAATAATACATTTTTGTATAGATTATTTAAAACCATATTCCTTTTAATCATTTTTCAGAATAGATAGCAATTCTTTAACCCTTTCGAGACAATCGACCACATTTTGTGGTTTGGCTCAATAACTTTTGATTCAGAGCTCTAAAAAATATACCAGATACTTGAGTAGAAAGAGCAAAAATTTCTGCACACACTATGTCCATTTTCGTTAAATGACCATACTGCAATTGATCCCAGGAATTTTAAAAAGGAGAATAAGCTTCAAAATCCTTAAATTGGCAACACATTGAGAGGTTCAAAATCATGGTTTTTCATCAAAATTGGCAACTTTTTCAACTTTTCGCCAATTCTTTTAACCATGTATATTGTTTTCAAAGACATTACCCCTTATTACAATCTTGTAGTACTAAAAGAAAAATATTATTGTTGCCGATTTGAAGAGCAAAATGTGATCAATTTACCCCTTAAATAATTCCTGTCATGAAAGGGTTAAAAGAGGAAGCACACAATATAAATGTGATACAGGGGCAGAGTGAACTTTGGAAGGGGGCATGCAGCTATTCCTAATTCCATTTCTGGAAGTCTAAAATGCACTCAGCACAATTTAGGGCTCAAATATACGAGAAGGATTTCATTATCCCTCAAATATGCTCTTACTGAGTGCATTAATGTAATAAAATCAATAAAGTTAGATGTTCAGTGGTTTATCCCCGTTAAAGTGATGGATGGTTATGAAGTTTTCTCTCTTTCTCTACTCTTCTCTCCCTCTCATTCTCTCGTTCTCTCTCTTTATGTCATTTTCTCTCTCGTTCTCTCTCCTTTGCTCTCTACTGCTCTTCTACATGTACATGTATCTTCCTCTCCACTGCAATCCATACTATTGCACACAGAACACACTTTTACTCAAATTTCAAGCTCTGGAATTAGATGAAAATTGGAATGTCAAAAATTAGAAGAAAATGAAGAGAACTGATTTCTATTCACTTACACGTACAAGACATGAAGCAGATCCTCTCAGGCTCAAAATCAAATACAATTTAGGCCTCCCTATACATGTACAAGTAGGCCTATGTCTAATGCATCCTGATAGATGTAATTTGAGAGACGTATAATGTAGGCCTCCACATGTCATCCAGTGTCACATGTATCTGTCCACAGACATATGCTTGGCATGATATTATTGAGCATTTAATTATGAATACACGTATGCCAAGCTGAAGTGCAAGTCCCAACAAGACGTCACCCTTGACTTCACGCCCCAGGGTGGTACATCACACCAGGACGGTTGTCGCAGGTGAAAATAACATCAGCGCCAACTGCACTGCAGCGCGCCACCATTTCCCCCCCCCCCCTCTTTGTTTTCAAATCACTCCCATTTGCAATGTAATAGCGATAAGGTGATGAAAAATTAATGAGTGAATTTGAGGAAAAGAAAAGGGGTAAGTTAGATGGGAATAACATAAGTGCAATTAGAGAGTGATGTTTACGATGAGAGAATGAGTGATTGGATATAAATATTGCCTGTTTAAAGAAATACCACATATGAGATTGTGAGGGGGGCCAGGCCTGGGATTAAAGTTTTACACATTAATGGTGACAATGGACATATAAATTGAAGTATCTGGTATTAGCATTGCGAAGTTTGAAAAGAAAAGGGCAAAGGGAAACGGGTATTTGAGCAAGAAATGATAATATAATGAAGGTCACATGCATGTGCAGTACAAGATGAGAAGAAAAAAGCGAAAAACAGAAATGAAAAAAATAGTGAAAAAGGGGATATAAAGAAAATGATAAAAGAACAAAATGCAGAAGATGAAGATAATTAAGAAGATGAAGGATGAAAGAAAGAATGACTGCTGCATAGTTTCCAAAGAAATAACTTGCACAGAAAACATTTGACAAACATGCCCTTATAAAATGTCATCCTGTATGTCACAAATGTCATACTCAGGAAGCCTTGATATATACAGTAGCTTCCTATAAAAGACAATTCCATCTCATTCTCTGTCTATTGCACAAAAAGGTTGCATATTAATGACAAAATTCAAACATGTTTTATTCTAAATCCAATCAGGAGATAGCCTAAATGCCAATCTCTATTGAAACGACAAACAACCCCTGAAACTTCTTCGTGCACCTTAAAGGGCCCTGGGAGAAGTGTATGCCTCGGAATGAATCTACTGCACTATGGAGCAAACATCGTCCACCGGTTGTTGCTATGGTAATTCCATCCGCACGCAAAGAGCAATTTCGAGAGCAGGTTGTCGAACGAATGACTAAGAGGTGAGTCATCGCCGACGTGCGACGGTGACTGACGAATGCGGCAAAACTCATCTTTCCCGGTAACAGCCTCTCTCGTTTCTTTGGATGCCCGCGGTCGAGAATGAATCCCCGCTCGAGATTAATTAAGTTGATCCCCAGCCCAATTTAGCATTTAGGTGGTTCCTTTATGCCCCTCTTATCTCTGAAGATTCCTATTGATTTATGATTTAAAGAGGGTTAAGTGTTTAACTTCATCAGACCTTTTAGCTTCAGATCTGGACTGCTCGTCCACAATTGCTCTTCGTGTAGTTTCATGACCTCCGCCATCTACTACCATTAATTAGTGAGAAAGTGATTGGATTACACTAATCATTTTCATTCCACAAAATTGAGGGTTGTTTAAACAATTTGGTAATGATGAATGACAAGAATACTTCAATAGAGTCAACAATATTATCTTCAGAAATAGTTATCAATTAACCACTGTGTTGTTTCGTGAAATATACAACTTTCTACCATCAATTAATGAGAATGTCATTGTATCAAACTAATCATTTGCCATTAAAAAGACCAAGGACTATTTAAATGAAAAGCAGGGCTGTTTGATGTTCATCTTTTCAGGATTCTGTTTCAATCAAATAATAATTAATTGATCAGAAATAGTGCCCTTCAATATGTACCATGTTTAGGATAACTCACATCACAATCAGCTGAGGTGGTAAATTGATATGTAAAATTAAACCACTGATCAAAATGGAAAAAGAGCACGTACACAAATGTATTATCATACAGTCACAAGATCTGATCCAAATATACACCAGTAGGCAGTGATGTAGCTATAAGGGGGGGGGGGGGGGTCCTGTGCAACCTCCCCCATTCAAAAGTTGGGGGTAAAAAAAGACGGGGACAGACAAATAAATGGGAGAAAGAGAGGGAAAGATGACAAGATCCACTTCTATACCATCCCCCTTATTCAGTTGACTTGTTCTCTCACTATCTACCACATAAGTCATATGTACATGTATGATACGAGCCCCCCAAAGGCACATTCACGGTCAGACCGAGATGTCCCCCACACTGCCTCGATTCACACTCTACGCTTCATTAAATATGGAGGAGACAAGAGAAAATGAGAATTTAGATTCCTCCCCTTCCAGATACATATACAATATAGAGCTGCCTCCGAGCCACTCTCATCCTTTCTTTACTTTCTCTGGGGTCCTACACAAATGGAATTATCAAGCGCAGGTAAGTGTGAATGATTTCTACTTAGCCGCGAGGCCGTGAGGTTTCCAAGGCCCCTTCCACACTGGAGATTCTCAAACTCGAAGCTGGAAATATTTTCACTCTATTTTTTTTAACCCACTTGCAGCAGGACTACACATGTACATGTAAAGCATTTTCTGAGGGGTCCTACAAAAATGGAATTATCAAGCACAGGTACATGTAAGTGTGAATGATTTCTACTATTAGCCATGAGGCCTTGAGGTATACAAGGCCTCTTTCACACTGGAGATTCTCAAATTCGAAGCTGGAAATATTTTCCCTATATTTTGTTTACTCACTTGCAGTAGGGCTACATACATAAACAGCATTTTGATACAATGTCCGCAGCAGAATTTTTTTTTTTTTTTGGGGGGGGGGGGTTGGGGGGGGGGGGGGGGTTGGAAGGGGTGAGCCGAGGGTAAGGAAAAGTGGGGGTGAGGAAAGTGTGGGAGGGGTAAAGTGACAAATGAAGTCTCTGTAATGTCCACAAGCTGACAGGGAGGGGGGGGGGGGGAGGGCAAGTGGGGGTAAGAGAGGGTTAAAATGTGCTCTCTTAATTGCCCCATTGCCACAGAGTCGTACCCTACCTGTCTACCAGAAGTATTTAAAAATCAATATCTTCACATTCCAAACCTAAAATTGTCACTTCAAAGTTCAAATCGTCCTGAAATAAATCTTCAAGAGGATTTGAGAGCATGAAATGATCACATGACATCCCAGATTATCATGGGAAGATTGCTATAGCATGAAACACTTCTTGGTTTCTTGGTAAACCGCAACGTGCGTAAAGCTTCCACGTTTTCTGCGGGACGTTAACGATCCATGAAGAAATCCCGGAATTGCACAGAATGAAATGAACCCGAAGCCAGATTATGTTCAATCAAAAAGCTACTGGAGAGACATTTAATCAAAGCCACAGTATCCCAGATGTACTTGTAGACCCTCAAACACGCATGTATTGTATCTATTGTAACCGAAACTTTACTTTTGATCAATCACTTTATATATCTTCTCACATGTGTACAACAAAATAGTGGTTTTTGTATCTAAATGTGGTGTACAATGACATAGCACAAGTACAGCCAGTTGCTACATGTAAGTGCTAAGGACAGAAAAAATATATACATTTCATTTATAATTCATCAGTTCTTAAAATACAAAGACACAATTGTACAATTATCAAAGCAAGAACCAAAATATTGTAAATGCAACTGTATTTGAATAAAATCCACTTAAGAATTTGCTGACGTTTTATGGAAGAAAGTTCTGAATTTCAGCTGAATGGATAATAATTCTTTTAGCTGCATTATATGCCATTGAAAATACTGATGCGTGTTAAGTAAATATCTTTAACATACCAGTGAACAACAAAACATTATACACCAGACTTGTAGCAATACAGCAAAAAAATACAGAAATATGAAAATATACATTTTTCCTCTACAGAAGAGGAATAAACTAAAAACTAGCATAAACATATAGATGGAAATACATGCATTGGTGCTTACCGAACATCATGAAAAGCACTATACAGACACAAAGTCCTATAAATTCTCCAAAAATAAAAAAGGTTCCAACTGTCACAGGCACGATTTGAAAATGCGCACATAAGCAATATCATGTCCTTTTAAATACTGCAATTTGCGAAGGGTAATTGAATTTCTTTGAAACCTTGATGTCATCAAATGTTTAGTAGAGCATGTAATCTAAAGATAATGTGTGTAAGGCGATCCTGTCACAATAAAAGGACACTGAACCAGTATTCCAGTTACAAATTATTTTCTTGCAGGGGTGTGTCCTAAGTGCATGGTGAAAATGCATCTCTCATGCTTGATCACAACATCAATGAAAATTGTAATGGTCCTGTGTCAAGTGAGAAATTTATTATTGATCAATCTGGTCAAAAATAAAAGTACTACATATAGATCTTAATGAAAACATACTACCCCCCCCCCCCCTCCTGCCATTAAAAAATACAGAAGTATAATATAAAGAAGCCTTTTTAAACTGTTCAATATTATTACATAAACAGAAGATGATATACAGTGTACTCATAAAATTAATGAATATTGAAAATATATCCCCCACAAAAATATTGTACATGCTACATGCAGTGGGTCAACTCACCTCAAACTTTGAGTGAATACAAGAATGTCTGAACTTGTATTTTTGGTCTGATATAATATTTTAGAAGTAGACTACTTGAAAATATGTTATTACATTATGTAGGGTTCATAACTTCATATTTTTTTCTGTTCCTTGAAACCATTCTTTGATCACGTTCAAAAGTGGTAAAATAGTGAATTCAAAGATAGGAAGTGATTTGTTCCAAGTTATGCACACCAATACATTGTACCATCCGTCCTTACTACTTAATGAGGCAAAGAATTCATTCATTTTGAAAACGGAAGCAAAACTAGTATGTACATGTATTATAATAAGCCGATCTATAATCTCTTTTTCCTTCAAAAGTAAACAAGGATCCGTCCTTTATCTGCAAGATGGGAAAATCCAAAATTTTGTTTTGAGCACACGATTTCGCAGAAATGTTTACCCATTAATTTCGGTATTTGATGTAGGTGGGCTTCTGGTCCTGACTGAAGTGTCTACCTGGTGTATACTTCCTAATTGTGAAGTTGTTTGAACTAAATGTAATAACAGGTTTTTAAAAAATGTTTAAAAGAAGAAAAAAAAAATTACTAAAGAATCTAAATTGCCTCATAATACATCACCCTAAAGAAATACAAAACAGAAATCAAGTATGATTAGCAATTACAAATAAAGTATGTCCTACTCTCTAAAAAAAAAAAAATCAAGTGATCACTGACGTCACTCCCTGGGGAATGAAACTAGAGTGAAAATAGAGTGAAACTCCACTCTTTTCCTTTTAGAGAGCACTCGATATTCACTCCTAAACAAGTGATCACTGACGTGACTCCCGGGGGAGTGAGAACATAGTGAAAATTCAGTTCTTTTTTTAGAGAGAGTAAGAGTATGGCATGTAAAATTATTTGGTCACAAACCCCCCCCCCCCCCTTCTCTCTCCACCTCCTCCCACCATCCTCGGATAAACAAATGAACAAACAAACTGCACATGTACATGTACATGTACATGTAGGCCTGTATAGATTGACATCTCTATTATAAGGGTTATCAGATTTTTCTACCAAAATAAATGAAATTGGTTAGCAGATCTATTGGCCTTATTTTTGTACAATAAGCAGCATGAGTAGGCCACTTTAATACAAGAAGCTTCCATCAAGGATTTACTCGCTACTCCTTGGTTCCACATGGTAGCCCTACAGGTAAAGGCAACTGTAAACTCTGGCTGTGCCTTGTTGGGTTAATTAGTGATGCAATGCTATTGGAATTCTTGAACTGTTCTAAAATGTAAATCAGTAATTGATTCCATCCTCGTGCTGCCAGAGTCTGCAGACTGACTGACTACTGACCAGTCTAGTCAACATTCCGTTCCAATGACTACACAGGATTACTGGCCAGTGACCATACAGACTGGCTAACCACACCTACAGAGACAGGGAGCCAAGACTAGCGAAAGGTCACGCCAATTGTTACAAATGAAATGACACTTGTTCATACATATGTAAGCCTATACACGATCACTGCAAAATAAAAATAACAGAGTTAAAACTGATATACTGTACCTGTGTCATCACAAAAAAGTGTCATGTTTTTATTGTTTTTCTTCTCTATTTATTTTATTTTATTTTATTTTATTAATTAATTAATTTTTTTTTTTTTTTTTGGGGGGGGGGTCATTGCTTAACAGGATAAAAACAGGTTTAACTTTCGAATTTCACTTAAAGTTGATGTCCTAAGGGCAATATCACTAAAAATGAAATAAAATAATCTCCATGTAGAATATAACTGCACAATAACAACAGACACAGACATATAAACCACTTAAAGAATAGATGCAGGCCTTTGCTACACAGGCCTATTATATTCAGGAACAAAAAAAAAGAAGGAAAAATGAAGGGAACAGTAATTTACCTTCAAAGACGGGTAATAATTAATCCAGTTATTAATTATCTCCTTAGTAGAATAGTATCACTGCATGATAGACTTACACATTATCCATAGCCTTGTAAGGACACCTGATGCAAGATTCCAACTCGGGGATAATGCAGGCCTACATCTACACGTACACATGTACAAATGTACATAAGGGCTAAACCCTGATAACCTTGGTTAGATATTGATTTAGGGGTTTCAGAATGGCTGAGCATTCATAATGCAAACAAAATCAGACTATTACCCATCATGGATCTGAACAGGTAGACTGCAGACAGAATTTGCCCTTGGAGTACCAAGGAGTTTTCTGCAATAACTTATTGGTAGTAGAGTTCTCTACATGTACTTGTATATGGACAAGTTGTAAATTAAGGTCCTACACATGTACATGGCATGTATAAATCATGTTTTACTTTACATATATGTTCATACATGTACATACAAAAGACACAGAACCACAATGTATGCATCATATGAACTTTGTTTGATATAAACATTTGCACCTGTTTTAAAAGTGAAAGTGATAGTATAGATTGAACAAGACAGAATATGGGTAAACTACTGCTTTTTAATGGGGGGGGGGGGGGGGGGGGGAGGAGGGTACGTTCAGACAGACAACATACACAATTTAGTTTTCGGTTATATTGTTCGATTTCAGCTTTCTACCTGTTCATTCTCTGATGAGTGCAAGATGAAAAGCTTTAGTATGTCTCTCTTCAACGCCGTTTTCCGATACACAATTTACGCATATCTGTACATCTATCTACAATGCTGTGGGGGGGGGGGGGGGGGGGGGGAGGGGGGGGGGCAAAAGATAGTGATGAATTAATTTCAAAAAGTAAATGACATAAATTAAGAAACACAATTAAGGAATATTTATGCCTAGTTTTATCATTACAACTGTCATTCACTCTTTAAAGAATTGTTTTGCAAAAATAGGGCAGCTTTAAAAACATTATGACTCCCTCGTACTGTTTGCCATGCAGCAAAGGATAAAGAAGAACTAATTTTCAAGTGAATGACAGAATTTTAGCCACACAAGGCTTACTCACTTGCATGGCACGCTTGTGGTTTTTGTTATTTTTTATGACAACAACTGTCATCTTTATATAATGGTTTTGCAAAATATGGCAGCTCAGACTGAAAATATCTGGCCCCTCGATCTTGTTTACAAACAGATCAAACATAGATCATTCAACACATGCCCCAGAAACAATATAACTGTAATATACAACGCGATGACAACAATGCAATTAACACTCCTCGACCTCCTGCTGTTAGTACATTCCATTCAGGTGACTACTGGTAATAAACAAGGAAAGAATGATTCATAACAAATTATCTCCTTGATTGACAGTTTAAGATTAAGCTGTGAAAAATATCACCCCATTGAAATCAATTGCAAAACAATAAGAATACAAGTCCATTTTTTCTAAATTACTTAATTATCTACATGTAATGTGTCACTGATAAGTGAGCTATTGACAGATTCGGCATGAACAAGCATATACTGTAGGCCTAATCATATATTATTTAAATGGTATTGCAAAATGTAAACTTTGTACATGCACTGTACTGGTAGTACTCTATGTCTGCCTCATGTAACTGGGTGTTTAGTTTAGTTTGGTTTTTGTTTTGTTTTGGTCTTTTTACTTTTTGTTGTTTTGTTTTGTTTCTATTATTTGTTTTTGTTCTTGTAGGGGGTGTATGCAAACAGAATTTAGGGCAATGTTGAGTATTTTCATACCATGTCAACAAATACTTAAATTCAAGAAAATCAATGTAGATACCTTTAACTGAGGTAGTGTGTTTGGAAAATTGAACTGTCAGCAAATTGTACAAATCTGTACCATATGATATCCTAATATTGTCCCTCAACACCTCTCCAAAAATAGGTGATGAAGAAAATATATTGCGCAACATTTCATTCCCAATGACTTCATAAAAACAGGAAGGACAACTTGATTTTGTAATTCAACAACCTGTAAAACAATTACCAAAACAATACTGTGCCACAAATTCCCCTCAAAAACATGTTTTTGTTATTAGAGATTAGTATAAAAACAGTTCCAGTATTAGTAATCATGCAATTATTCTACATCTGCAGTTGAAAATGAGGGGAGAGAAGAGAGAGACAGACAGACAGAGAGAATGAAGGGGGAAAGAGAGAAACTTATAAGAAAGAACTAAATAGAAAGAATGAAAAGGAGGGGAGAAATGATGCAGACAGAAAAGCATAAATAGAGAAGATACAGAGAGAGATAGAGGAGAGAGAGAGATAAAGAGAGATAGAGAGAGATATATATGTATAGAGACAGATCAAAGAGTGATAGAGACAGAGAAAGAGGGAGGGATGGATAGATAGAAAGAAAGAGAGAGAAAGAGAGAGAAAGAGAGAGAGAGAGAGAGAGTATAAGGAGAAGATACAAAGAAATAGAGGGATGGGTACTTCACATACAGTATCTTAAAGGGCAATCCAACCTTGGTAATAAGATGATTTGTGTGAAAGCAGAAAAATAAGAAAAACAGGATGGTGAAAGTTTGAAAGAAATCGGACAAGGACTAAGAAAGTTATGGATGTTTGAAAAATGAGATCACTACATCTATGCGAATCTCAAATTGGCAATTTGGAGAGTCAATTGTGACATTTTTGTGGACAACTCTCCCATTTGTCGTACACATAAATATCATTTATTTGCAGTTTTCTTCGAGGCGCTTTTACGCTCGGGGCTGTACTCAAAATATATTGGAGATAACATATTGTTATTGGTCCTCATGAACTGATGAAAGAAAAAGATATCCTACTGAGTAATACATTTTGAAAAAAGTGACATTTTAGTCATTTTGTGTGTTAGAGGGAATGGGGGAGTTGTCCACAGCTACATCACAGTGATATTACCTATTTGGCCAATTTGAAATTCCCATAAGCATAGTGATTACAACTTTCAAAAATTCATAACTTTCTTATTGCTTGTCCGATTTCGTTCAAATTTTCACCAATCTGCTTCTCTGATTTTTCCTCTTTCTTTCAAAGCAACTTGCTATATTAAGGTCGGATTTCCCTTTAAGAGCAAGAGGGGTGTACAATCTATGTAAAAAGATATAAATGTAAATCAATGCCCTACATGAATAAGTTCCAGCCTTCAGTAATTTTGCAAGGCAGCTTATCCAATTCCAAGTGATTATTATTAAACTGAAAACAAATCAGAAAAATCTAGTATAAAAAGGGAGATACCATGAATCATGATAGTAAGTATTTTGACAATTTAGACCAATACTGAAAGCCCTCTTCCTACCTTGTGGTTCAGCCGTTGAAACAATATACTGGAAATGGAGTTTGTCCGTTAGGCTGAGACCAATAAAAGTTCCTGGAGTGTCTGTCACCTTCAACAGCTCCTTCGGTCTCAATGAGCCGCACCACGAGGGCAGCGTAGTGTTGTAAACGTACGTCAAATTTGACAACATGATGATCAAGAGTGTATAGTTCACATGGAAAATACGATATCCGTGTATGTATAGGCTGTAGCCCAATTCTTGGCAGTTCAAGAAGATGGACCGAGTGTAAAAGAAATGGACATTGATTCTTGTATGTGTTCCAGTCATCCAATTACTTCAATAACTATATACTGTACACATGCAAAAATACAGTGATACTATAAGTGCAATTCAACTGTTTTCAGATCATGTTGAGCATAAATTCAAAAGCCTAATACATCCATTGAAGAGTTTCACCATACTACTTCTTCGAAATAGAAATCTATATTCCAAAGACAAAAGTTGCAAGAGCTGGTCACTTTTAACACACCAATGCCAGAGTATATCAGATCAGATGTATACACTGTATGTACAGGCCCACATGTACAGCGTACACATAACATTTTGATTCTTAATTTTCAGATGAGCAGCATTCAATATAACTTCCTTACATCACACATGGGTCCAAATGATGTCCGATCGCAAAGACCTTCTTCCGTGTAAATGTAACAAGAACGTGTGTGTCTCTCCACAAAGTGCCACCAAACGTGCTACGTTCTGACATTGCTCTATTGATCTCTAATCCATTTTAAAGGACATTAAACAATGACCCCATGTCTTTCATTCACTACAGAAGAAGACAACGAGACCGTTGGAGATCCTCCTTTTCACAGCGCTAATTCCTTTCTGAGGTATGATAATTTCTTCACCCTTCAAAGCTAAAAGATACAAGGAAGCGTGTATTTACACGGTTCACAAACAAAATTAATGTGTACATGTCTTTTTAAGGTTAGCAGTAACAAGATCTGTATCGCTACTGTAGATGAAGCCACAATATATTTCTGGAATAAAGAGGCATATATTCCACAAATTTCACCTTTTTTGCATAAAGGTAAAATTGCTGGTGAAGCTTCCCGCCTCACCCCATAAACCAGAAACTCCTTGAGAACGGTTAAATATGGTGATGAAAAGTTTCCTCCAAAATTATATTCAACCACAAGTCCACAACTCACTCTGAGAGGGTGAAGAATGTGAAGAATGTGCACTAAAATCAGAATGCAATTCACACATCTGAATGTGATTGGTTGGGAGAGGACACATTAAAATCTGGATCAATTTTCTCATTTACACAGATGTAGAAATATATTTCATCATTATAGCAACAGGAATGACCACACCCTCGAATATGATGATGATGATGTCTGAATATCAATGGCAACTGATGCAACGATACATATGGAAGAGATGGTCTACTTCCAAGCTAGCTTCGGGAACAGAACGGTTTCCACGAAAAATCCGATGACAAACAGTAAAGATTGTTCTCAAGAAATTGTGCACTGCGATGCTCACAATCTAGAAACGCTGATGACATAATAAAGGCTTCATAGCCAACACCTTACAATATCTTCTTATCCTTCTTCTTCTCCTTCTAGATATAGTACACTGTCTGGTACTGGTAACTTTTATACATGTATGTGAGTATCACATATCGCTTTCTCGGAGGCATCCGTAGGATGATGCAATCATCCTACGTAATTCAAATGTCAAAGCTAACAAACAACATACATGTAGGCCCTACGTGCATGTATGTCTATAACCACTGTTACTGCCTAATGAACTGACTGGCAGCTACAGATGCTCTAATTCTTTTATGCATCTGGACCAAGGGAAACTGTGTCACGCACGCAGTGTTAAAATTAATGTACACAGGACCAATTCAAGGTCACTTTTCAAGAACATTCATGTAGCTCCCATCTCGGCCCGTGGCAAAAAATCAATACCGGTAGGAGTGTGCAAACTTTTTTGTCTCAGCTTCCTAACGATGATGAATGATGATGATGGTGGTGGGGGCCTTGGGTGATTACATAACAAACAAATTAGACATGGACTGGAGAGGGAGAGTGCTAGACTAGCCATTCGCGTAGTCTTTTGCAGAGACCTCTATTTTTACGACCCAAGATGGAGTGCAAAAGTCTGATGAATGCAGATTTTATGCGGCAGTGTGTGCTGTTAAGTAGAGATGGGACTATTTTTATTAGTTTGGGCAAGGAGTTATTCTTGGTTTGGGAGATTAATAAGTTTTTTAACTTTCATTGCAGCTTACATAAGTTCATAAGATAGGGGCTGATCAAGAGTAACTTGCCCTAGACTCAAACTACATGTACATGATGTACATGTAGCCCCAGTAATTGAAAAGGGGCCTAGGCTAAATTAGCTTATAAGAAGTCTGTTTCTGATAGGTATGCACTGTATATGTAGGCTTCCCAACCAAGCAAGAAGTAATTTCATCTATATGACCATGTCCGAATGAAACACTGAAAATATTATTCTGTTTCAGGGCACGCTTTTGAAATTTTACACCCCAAATTGCTTCAATAAGGAAAATTTGGGGGAGATGTTTGCCCCACTTTGAAGCCTGTGGAGGGGCTACGTATTGCCGTAGTTACTAAAGGCAAAATTGCCCTTTATTCCCCAAAAAGGACTGCAACTCAAAACTAGCCCCCATCTCATTTCATGTTCACATACAGACTAGTTAATAGACAATTAGCCGGCTCTGATCATCCAACCAAATTTACGAGAGTCAAGAAGAAGATGGACGCACAGAGTCTGGACAATCATGAGCCCCCTGCTGGCGACTTCTATTTTGATCCTGAGGTCACTCATGCAATTGAAGTGACCACTGCATCACGTACTCAGACACTTCTGTCCATATCAAGTAGTCTTGCCTTCAGGCACTATCAATGATTTGTATCTAGATGATTTTCAGGACACAGATTGAAAAAGGGGTGGTCTATAGGTCTATACATAAATTTCAGATATTTTTGTCAGAATGTCTACATTTTCTTGTCAGCAATGATGTTGACAGCATTAAAATCAACATGTTTTGTTTGCACCCTTACACTAAACACAAATACAAGTACTAAACATTGTGTAACACATGTATGTAAGTAACACAGAGAAAGTAATTTGTAAAAAAAAAAAATACACACAACAGGTTATCAAAAGACAGGGAAAATATGAAGGGAATCAGATGTACATATGGTGTGAAAATTACAATCCTGAATTGGGAATGGAACCAATGATTTTCTCCATCTTTAATTTTTTTTGTTGTTATAGATGCAGGCGATTGCATTATGTAATCAGGAGTAGGCCTGCAGTATGGGCTTCAAGTTTAATGTATATTTAAGGCTCCTTGTGGCCATGTAAGCTACACTGTATAGAAGTAAATTTGGAAGTCTAGGTACAAGTATAAAGACTACCAAAGATGAGGGGTGTAGAGTATTGCATAACCTCAGACACCCATCACAATTTCCTTTGACCAATCCACTTTGAGCGCTGCGGACAAAAGCTACGGTAGTCAAGAGGATGACCCAAGGCCGTACGTGACAATGGGAAGTCACATGACAATAGTCTTGGGGACACACGCCCCCATTGTTTGGCTGGGGAGATAAGTGTATCATCCTGGCAGCTTCTGGCTAAGCCCTTCCAATGCTAGATGGAGACTTCTTGCCACGGAGCGATGTTTTGTGCGGAGTTGATTAGGATTGAGGATGTTAACATGATCGACATCTCCGAAAGTGTATCAGCTCTCGTTAAAGTCTCTCTCTCTCTCTCTCTCTCTCTCTCTCTCTCTCTCTCTCTCTCTCTCTCTCGTTAAGTGTTTTGATTACAGGAATGTTAGCATCCATGCCATGATTTATTGTCAGCTTCGGTTAGTTTACATCTGCATACCACTTCCATACACACATGTAACACATGACAAGTTAAAAGGAAATATACATGTAGAACAAAAACTTTCAGCCGGTAGTTTTCAACACATGAACAAGAGCAAGAGCAAAAACAGAGCTTATCAAAATATTTTTGCATCTCTAAATGCACCTAAATACTAGTAGGCTATACATATACAAGCAGCATAAATTATGCATAACATGTATATGTACAGTGTACCAGAAGCTCTCTTTAAAGTCTGAATGTACCTACAAGTAGACTACACTTTTATAATCTATATGATGAGAATTGAAAGAGGAAATGAAACTTGTAGTCAAATAAAAAAAAGAATACTAAGAATAGAATTTAAGTAGACATACTTCACTCAGTAAATGAAAAACAACGTTTCATGTGGCAGCGGTCGATGACCTTCAAGGGTGGGGGAAACCTACACAATAGGCTGACATCAATTGCATGTAGGCCTACAGTTTTAGGATCTACATGTACTGTATGTAAGCCTATAATAAGATGCGTCTCCATCAGCCCAAGTTGGGTTCAAGTTTGAGATTCTAGGAAGATCAGCACTACTCGAGCAAAAAATATAGAATTTGAAAAACCTTGTCTCCATCAGCCTGAGTGGGGAGATTCTAGCTCCAGCTTGGAATAATTCCTCAAGCTATGGAGCAGATGCGCTTCGGTCGCCATGATTCTAAGTCCATAGTATCGTGAATAAATTAACCTGAGTCGAAACCCGAGTGTGTCTTCACCAGCTAAAATCACAAAACAGAGTTGCTTGGGTTTTTAAGCTCAAGCTTTAACACATAAAATAACCCAATTTTTGCGTCTTCAAATACGAATCAGCTTGAGCAAGTTCTAGTCAGGTTAGTTTTCCGGCATCAGAAGTTGGTCTGATGAGGATGGGCCTTACATGTATGTCCATGTAAGCCCATAGAGAACGTAAAAAATGATCTTTTGAAAAGCCACCCTCTTCTATTTATCATCCCCTACACATACATGTACATGTATAATATTTCCAAGGGGAGATGATGATGGAGGATGTCGTCTCTAAGTAGAATTAGTGATGACACTGAATGATAGATTCTGACTCAAAATACCAGCAGATATTAAAATCTCATCAAAAATGGCAACACTTTATGAATATCAAACATTGCATATTTGTACTGTTTAATAGTCAACACTGTATCCAACCTACATGTCGGATCATGTACATGTATGAGAGAGTGAGCAGATGGTTTAAGGTAGTTAAAAATAACTTGAGGACTCTACTGTAATGATTACAATTATGACTCATTAGTAATTAGCAGGGACCGACATCCCAAAAGCCATTAATGTTGGATGATTTGTGACACAGAAGATGGTCTGAAAATCACAGACATGAGAGAAAGGGGGAGAGAAATGAAGTGAGAGAAAGGAAGAGAGAGAATGAAAGAGGAAGAGAGGGAGAGGAGAGGGAGAGAGAGTAAAAAGAGAGAGAGGAGAAAGAGAGAGAAGGGGGGGAGATGGAGAGGAAAGCAAAAGAGGAAAGAATATAAAGAGAATGGAGCAACAAAATTAAAGGAGAAAGAGGGGGAGAGAACATACCATTGGAGGCTTGGAATAAACTGTAGTCCTACACTTTCATGTAGGTGGGCAAGTCAGAAAAAGCAATACAATTTTTATTTTGTCTTAATATCAAAGATCACAACCAGAAAGAGAAACAAAATCAAGGAAATTTGAAATTGAAAATAATCATGAACATGACATACATGTAAACACTTACACAGTATAGGACATTGCTCTTGCTCACAGGCATAAACACTTCTGAAGAGCTACATGTACATGTCTTACCCAGTGCGTGTAATGACTCGTTAACAGGAAAAAACCCTTCCACAAACAAACAAGACATGCTTCAGACAATACACATTCCATTCCAATGACATCATCCCATGGTCAGTGAGCCAGGCCAGGTTGACTGCCAAGCTTGTTAATTAGTTCATTGCCTGATAACAACTGACCAGTCATCAAATGTCCTTAGCTGACCTTTGTCTTTTTTCCCTCCTGTTGATATGTTCAAGTGCTTTCTTGGTAACCCATTTGGCCCGAGGCAGTTGCTTTCTCACCAAAGTGCAGCTTGTAGCTTACATATCAACATCAAACTCCTTGGTATTCCCCTCCTTCCTACTACTGGTGCAGTACTTGGGAACCTCTGGGGGTGGGAGGGGCTGCTAATGCCTCCTCCCCCCCCCCCCCTCTCGTGGGTCCCTCCTCTTTTTCTTTTTTTAGGGGGGGGGAGAGTACCTTGTACACATCATTCACCAATTTGCTTTCCTGCTACCAATATGCCAGTAATCTGAACACTTTTTAGGGGAGGGAGGGGGCTACTAAATACCCTTTCCCTACATGTATCTACTTCACATCCACTCCCTTTTTTTCTGAGGAAAGTTAGTACACACTGCAATGGATTCCCTCTCCTTTTGCTTATACTTATTGGAGCATTACACAGTTATTAGTAAACCCCTCTTTCTTCTACTTTTCTACTCCAGCCTAGCCCCCTTCACTCTCCCCTTTACCCTCTTTTTCCCCCCTGTGAAAAGTAACTGCATTTCACCTACATTTGTACTGGTAGTCAAGCAGTCCCCTTCTTTGACTTTCTGTCTTCTTCATTCCTGCTCCTTATAACCAAAATACACTGACAAGACTAACAACTGGGGAGCGTTTCATCAAGCGTTTTGTCAGTGATTTTTACTGACAAATTTGCTCTCGGCCAATCAGATGCAAGGATTTTAGTAGCTTATAACAGTTGTCGGTAAAAATCACTGACAAAACGCTTGATGAAACGCTCAACTGACCGACATTAGCCCGCCAAAAAAGAATTACATGAATGACCAAGATTTGTCATTTTGAAGTCGGTCTGGCAGTGTGACCAGAGTACCACCCTTTCCCCTTTTTCACAGATGGATAGCTTGAATACATCATGAAAGGTGATTGTATTTTTCTTTGAACCCTTTTCATCTTGGCTGCTCATGCCTCTTTCTCCCCCCTAAACTGCTTGTTTTTTCCAGTAACTTGTCTGCATCAATTGTCATGAATTCCCCTTCTTCTCCTCCTCTCACTACAAGGGAAATCCAGAAACCGTTTCTTTTGTCTTTGCTGTTCCTGCCCCCTTCTCTCGCTTGACACCTTTTTTTGTCTTTTTCTGAGAAGGTGCGTGCAAGGGAACCAGGGTCAAGGTTACTTGCCTGGAATCATGGGGCTTTCTTCCAAGAAACTATTGCTTTGGTTGATGTTGGTATGATGGACGTGCAAGAGGGAGCAAGCATTACGTCTTGGTAGGAGAGAGATTACAAAGAAAGAAATCATCTTCCATGCATCAACAGCTTCTGTTTCGCGGATGTTCTTGGTTTAGCTTGGCTGGGCTTTACACATGGCTGGTTCAAAAAGTGCACATCATCACTTCTCTCTCTCTCTCTCTCTCTCTCCATCTCTCTCCATCTCTCTCTTTGTCTCCCTCTCCCTTACTCTATCTTTCTTTCTCTCCTCCCCTCTCTCTCTCTCTCTTTTCTCCATTACTCTCTCTCTCTCTCTCTCTCTCTCTCCATCTCCCTCTCCATCTCCCCCACTCTCTCTCTCAACATCTCTTTCTGTCTCTCTGAGATCTCACATCCTCTGCCAAAGGGCACTGCCCCATTTCCTTTTACATGTACATGTACATTAGGGTTTAATGCCTTCCTGACTCTCAACAGTCAACCAATTTCTTTTTCTGTTAGTCTCATTCCGTCTGTCTCTCCATCATTAGGCCCACTCATAATTCAGTAATAAAAAAAAAGGAAAAGCTAAAATTAGCATCAAACCTAATTACTCCTTTCAAATTGTCATTGAATAGTCTGCCAACGTGGGGTATTTGCAGGAGGATCAATCACCAAGCAAATGCCCCTTGTGGTCAGGGCTGACCAGTCCTATTGGCAGCTAAAGCTTGATGATCATCGATTAATGATATTAACAATCCCCTTAATTAATGGGATGACTACTACATAAAAGCTCATCAGGACAAAGGGTGAAGTCATGGGGGTGGAATGCCAATTAGCTGATGGGTGATTACGGTTCTGGTTATTTTTCAATTTCATTGTCATCGGGATTATTGTTATCAGGATTATTGTTGTTGCTGTTGTTTTTCAGATAACTGGTGAGGTAATGTTTCCTTATGAGGGTCAAAAACCTCCCCCAGTCTATCTGTCTGGTCTTTCTCTTCCCCACTACCTCTGCATGTCTGTCTGTCTGTCTGTCTACATGTACGTATAAATATCTTCTCTCTCTCTCTCTCTCTTTCTCTCTCTATCTCTCTGTCTCTATCTCTATCTCTATCTCTGTCTCTGTCTCTCTCTGTCTCAAACATAAATTGGCAACTGTTTGGCCTATCTCAAGAGCACATCTCCCATGTATAGGAGAGGTGCTCTCCTTTATTTATATTTATAGGTACCTACATGTACCTATAAATATCTTCTTTTCTCTCTCTCTCTCTCTCTCTCTCTCAAACATAAATTCGCAAGTGTTTGGCGTATCTCAAGAGCATCTCTCCCATAATTTGTACTGTTCTACAAATGTAAAACTTTAATAACTTTCAATTTTGTCTGAACAAAGTATTTCATTACCTCTGTGACCTAGATATAATATTGGGCTAATATTTTTACTCATCCCCTCTATGAAAAAAATCAGTTTCTTCATCATCAACAATGAAAATGGAAATTTATGGGATTTTCAGTACAAGTGAATGGGAGAGGTGCTCGAAAGATAGATGTCACAGAGTTACCAATTTGCATTTGATCGATTACAACTTTATTCTTCCTCATCAGATTTTCCTCAAACTTAATTGTTACACCATTTTTAAAAATCGAAATGGATTTCTCTCTTTATCTGCTAATAAAAAAGTAAAAATGGATGGTAACTATCTAATTTTTGTACTTTTGTATCATATAAGCACATATTTTTGAAGTTATAGTTATTCTAATGCCAACAACTTTACGTTTAACGCAATTACAGTGCGCAGCAGCATTTAACACAGCCAAAACAGCACAACACGCTTTCGACCTTCTGCCAGCCACAACGATTTCTTATTTGATCTACATCATGTGTCTTTGATTACATGCACAATTTCAAGCTTATGCTCACTGGCACAATGTTAACTGTTCCTGAAGTTTAAATATTTAGATAAAGTCTGAGTTGCATTGAAATCAAACCAGGAAATCGCAATTCTCGCAAAATATTCCAAAGTGAAATACACGATGAAGCATACAATGTACATTATATGTGCATGTACATGTACATGTAGGTCATGCTGGTGAAAATATTATTTGATCCACACTTCTAATGTTCAATTGTTTGCAAATCTGTTGACATATAAAAGGAAGTAGTATGTATAAAGCCTCCCGAACTACTTTCATGTAGCTACATGTATGATGGGTTTCTGGTGGCTGTGCATGTTGTATAGAAAATAACTATAATAATCAACAATGTATTACAGTCAAACCTGCTTTAGCAACCACCTGTCTATAAAGACCACAATTTTTGTTTCGCTTTAAAAACCGTTTCTCATTGAAACGTGTGTTAAAGGAACCTCTACATAGAGACCACCTGCTCATAAAGACTTCTGTTCTTGTCTCCCTTATTAAAGCGGTCTCTGTAGACAGGTTTCACTGTAAATATACAGGGCTGTCAACCCTCCCGCATTTGGAGGGAGTCTCACGCCACGACGCTAATTCTCCCGCCGTCCTTCCAGCGTCAAAACGGGAGACTCCCGCCACAACGCCCTTCCTCCCGCTCTCCCGCCAAGCATGTAAATCTCCCGCTTTATGAAAAAAACCTCCCTCCAAACGTGTAAAATGATAGCTTGTCAGAGATTTTTGGACTTCAAAAGAGACCCCAAAATGCTGAGGACCTTCTTTTTTTTTTTGCTTGTCAGAGATTTTTGGACTTCAAAAGAGACCCCCAAAATTGGAGGGCAGGCGAGAGAAAAAAAAATCACGAATCTCCCTCCAAGCAGTTCCCCAAAGTTGACAGCCCTGAATATATAAGCAGTGTTCCAGTTTAAAAAAAAAAAAAAAATAGCTCTGATATTGCACTTACATTTAGTTCTTTTTTTCTCTCCTCCCCTCAGCTAAAATAGTCGATCCATGCTGACTGGGATTTTAATAGCGACGTCATCTTGGATCTGGAGTTAGGAAAATAAAAAAACAAGGACACAAAATATTAATACACGTAGAATGCTAGTACATCAACATCAAAAATCAAACTCAATTAAATTGTTACCAAAGTTCATGTTGATTGAAAGACATAATAAACTATTTCAATGTAACCTAAAAGATGGTTTAAGTAAAATTCCAATACATCCTGCACTCCGCCTCTAGTGTATAGTACAATTGTATAAAAGGAAAATATTAATGTACACTGTAAGCCTTAAGCCTTAAAATGTCCTTTGGCAAGACATTAATCTACATTTGCCACACTCCACCCAGGTGAATTACTGTAAATGAGTACCCAGTAGGAAGGAATTCTTTGAATGCTTAATTTGAGTGCCTATCATGGTCACTCAGCTAAAGCCAGGGTAATAAATAATGATTGCAGGGGCCTCAGGGAGAACATTATAAATATTGATGAGGCTACCCTGAGTAAACTATTATTATTATTATCATTATCACTACATGTATGTTAGGTCAATATATACATGTACTTTCACATTAATACCGGTATATGGGCATGTACATGAAGACTGAAAAATTAGATACATCCTGCACTATAAAAACAAAGAAATGTCAAGAGAAGAAAATTCTCACCATAAAAATCCCAGTGTATCCCAGTGTATCCCAGTGTGAAAAAAAAATCTGGTTATAATCATCCAGTTTTTCAGGTCAACACACAATCTCAGTAGAAATGCAATATCAATCACAACTGGCAGAATAGAACTTAGGCAGACTAGTTTGTGCTGATCAAATTGCCCCAAAGGTCAATAAAATTAGTATGTTTACATGTAGTTCAATTCCAAGGCACTCGAAACACAGCTAAAATATCTCACTGGGTTGTCTATACAGTATATGTGCATAAAATATCCAAATCAGAAAAATGCAAGCTTGTACACATATATTCCACACATCCAAGTTCACAGCGACATGCTCAGAGCATTATCATCTAGTTGTGGTACTGGTGTGGTATCGTTGTGGTATATGAGCGTCTGTTGGCGTCTACACTTGTTTATATCGGCGACCAAGTTTACGTTTGGGAAACCCCTACCAATTAATCAGCTGGGGTAAAGTGACACGCGAGCTCCTGTATTGAAAGCTGACGGCCCAATAGGAGATTGCGTATTAGGGAGTATGAATGGAGCAATCTGTTGTGTGTGTCTTGTACAATGAGGGTGTATGTCATCTGAAGTTTATCATTAACCCGTTGGGGTTTATGGGGATAGTCTGCAAACTCAGGCCCTTTGTGAACAAATTCATAATTGCCAATAGTACAGAGTCCCATTGCATTGAAGAGCGTCAGCAGTGGCAAAAAACAAGACATGAACATCATGACGATCTATGTTCATCAGTCGTCTTTTAAAACAAAAACAAAAAATACAGGTAACACCTGAAGATCCTAAACTCCAGGAGTACATTGCATCTTTCTTGAGATGTAGTCCTACGTGTAAATGTATTGCTATTCACAAAACTGTTCAATCTTCTTGTTTTGTAATAGGGGGTGAGATAATGTCCAATGAAAATAATTCATCCAGATTGGCTTGAATTACTACTTACATTTAGCCTCAATGTAGCTTAGGGCATTGCAAAAAATAAGAGAAAAAAGGTTCGCTAACCAAGACTAAGTCTATTTTGGAAATGCGTGGCTGGTTGGCCATACTTCACTGCACAAAAATGTGTCATCCTTGGCGGTATTATTATCTTGCTAGCTTAGACCTGGTTGTTATTGCCTTCTGTGGCAAGCGTCTTGGCAATGGCTTGACAAATAGGCCCATAGAAATCATATGTGAGGAAATACCGATGCTATTATGCAATTAAGGACTTAGTGATCTCAATAAAGTTAAAATGAGATTACATATATGAAAATTTGGGGGGGATTCACCTGTACATATTTTTATTGATTTTATTGAGAAATTATGCAATTGATTGTTTTGCAACAAAGATGTTATTCCATTGCTGGCATCTTTTTCAATCACTAAATATAGATCAGCATGACATGTAATGAAGTAGCATGCATACTGCGCATAGATCTTCTTTATCTTACATGTATATAAATAACATTGTAAAGCGCACTGAAGTATTCACATAATGCGCTATGTAAATGTATTATGTATATTATTATTATCATATGTGCTTTTTTTGTTCATACTAGCATCATTTTTGCAGTCAGCCCATATGTATAGCATGGGTATTGTACAAAACAAATATAATTATTTTTCATGTGAAAAATATCTAATACAAGAAGTACCTATACAATGTACACACAGGTCAACATTACATGCCCTTCCAAAATTAAACTCGTAATATGGATAAAAGAATGACCGAGCCAAAACCTTACTGTTGTCTCGAACAAATATATCATGTTGGACACACATGTATTTAGCTCTTTACATATGTACACCTACATGGATATGTACATGCACATGTACACGTATTTGATACAAGACTGAATAAAATTGTTTTCTACTTGCAGTTTATCGTCCCCTCCTCCCTTTTTTTTCAGCCCGCCTCAATTTTTTTGCTATTTGATATTTTTTTATTAGATATAAACTAAAGAAGTATCTGATGAAACTTACACAATTACATGTAGAATAACATGAATAATCCATATTGCATGTACATGTATGGAGTTTGAACTTGTTTTGAGCTTCTAAAGTGCATACAGAAAAACCAACCACCTGTCTAAAAGACCACAATTTTCGATTCCCTTGAGAAGTGTTTCTCATTGAAACATTTATTAACCCTTTCGAGACAATTGACCACATTTTAAGGTTTGGCTTAATAACTTTTGATTCAGAGCTCTAAAAAAATATACCAGATGCATGAGTAGAAAGAGCACAATTTTCTGCACACATTGTGTCCATTTTAGTCAAATAACCGTATCGCATTTGACGTCAGGAATTTCAAAAGGGAAAATAAGCTTTTAAAATCCTTAAATTAGCAACATATTGAGACGTTCAAATTCATTGCTTTTTGATCGAAATTGGCAATTTTTTCAACTTTCGACAAAGTTCCTAACCATGTACATTGTTTTCAAAGATATTTCATTTTATTAGAACCATGTAGCATTAAAAGAAAAATATTATTGTTGCCAATTTGAAGAACAAAATGTGATCAATTTAACCCTGAAACAATTCCTGTATTAAAAGGGTTAACATTACTGTAAGACCAACTGCTCATAAAGATCTCTTTTCTTGTCTCCCTTGAGTGGTCTTTACATGTGTTTCACTGTATAAACAATAAATATGTAATTTTATTTCAAAGATTTTGTGTGGAAATTTACCAAATAGCATTTGGGAGTGCAGGAAAAATATCAAACATCAATTAAACATGAACCCCCTCATCTTCCTTTTCGAAAAATTTGGACGAGATACTATGATTCAATTTTACTTTGCCAAAAGTACATGTATATGTGAAGGCCAACTCATGAATGTTATAAAACTACGTTATTCCCCTAAAAAGTACACGTATAGGTTGAAAATAGAGATGGGTTAACACAAAATAGAAAAGGGTTGAAATATGAACAGGAAGTCTGTTCAAATTATGCAACAACTTACGCAATATCTATTGTACAGGAAAACAATGAAACAAAAATCCAATGGTACGTGGTTGAGTTACTCTAGTCAAGCCTACTGACGTGTCGAAAACATTGACCTTGAATCTTCCAGAATAGGTCCATTTTTACTATGATCCAAACATTGCTATTTTTAGGCATTCAAAGGTGTATCTAGTTGTTTTGGTAGTTGCTAAGCAACTATGAAAAAAACAACAACTCAGAAACATCAAATTTAACCATTCCCCTGTTTACTTTTTATCTAATTTTCTTGTCTTTTTTCTCTTCTCTTCTCTTCTCTTCTCTTCTCTTCTCTTCTCTTCTCTTCCTCTTTTCTTCTCCTCTCTTTCACTTTCTCCTCTTCTCCCTTCTTTTTTTTTTTTTTTTTTTTTTTAAATTTGTGCATAAAATAGATAACTTTTTTCCCATACAGTACAACAGAAGGACTCACAAGTCACAAGCTACTCCTCTAACAGACAATGGTACACATACCTTACAGAGAGTGTTCACTGGGGAATCCCCCACTTACGCCCTTATGCCACTCCCACAAAGATATCATCTCATGAAAAATAGAAATACATCATGCGTACATGTGAATACATGTTCTACATGTATTGTGTATTTAAGGAGGCATCCAGCCTGTGAGCCTGTCTGTACATGTATAAATTGAGGGAAAACTCACATGTACAACATTTAAGTAAACATTTGTTGAATTACCAAATTACGGGACTTTCTCCCTACATATGAATGACACTATACCATATCACAAACAACAGGTAGTGGTTGTCAACAAAAGAAGGATTGCAATATCTGGGGGTACAATATGCACGGTCCATTTAAATTAAAGGAGAATGAAACCCTGGGGAAATATCCATTTTAATGAAAAGAGAGGATAGAGAGAAGCAATTTTTATAAAGTTCCATCAAAATCGGTTAAAAATGAAAAAAGTTATGAAAGTTTGAAAATTCTCAATTTACTTTCTATGGCGATCCTCATATTGGCAATGTTGCTTCAAAATTGCAGGTTTAGTAGTATAACTCTCAATATGTTTTGTACACAAAATTTCATATTTTCTCCATTATCACTAAAGATGCTGCTTGTCTTTTTGTGAACTCAACTTTATTATATGTTGTGTCATATACATTTTCCCATAATATATCTTGAGCTAAGAAGGAGACAAGCTGCACCTTGAGAGATAATGGGGAAAATATGAAATTTTGTATACAAAACATATGGAGAGTTGTACTACTAAACCTGTCACTTTGAAGCAACATTGCCAATTTGAGGATCGCCACAGAAAGTAAATTGAGACTTTTCAAACTTTCATAACTTGCTCATTTTGAAACCGATTTCGATGGAACTTTTTCTAAATTGTTTCTCTCTATCCTCTCTTCTCATTAAAACTGATTTTTCCCCAGGGTTTCATTCTCCTTTAAGGAAACTACTGTCTGTATACACCGATTTGGAGAGCTGAACATGGACGTGTTCAGTCGCCATCATCAAGCCATGAATGATAGACAAAAAATGATCGCCCCTTTAGTTCAGGAGCGGCCATGCACCTGTCTAATTAGATAAGGCATTGAATTTTTGCTTGTTATGCTCTTGGATGGCCCCCAGCTTTCGTGGACCAAGTACTGCAGTGTGCTCCCAGAAACCATGGAAACCAAATCGGTCTATAGGAATACATGCACAGATGCGGGATTTTTACATGGACTTGATGAAAGTTGTCCAACTGTATGGGCAGTCCATATTTGTAATCAATGAAAAAATAGAGCAGAGATGGTTTCATATTAGGCTGGTGTTTACATGTACATTACACATTCCTGGGAATTATTGTGGTTGAGGAAACCACCATTTACTCTGCACAGAAGCACTTCAGTGCATCACACGCATTTGTTTTCTCTTTCCTCCTCACAGAGCTCTGCACGCAAGCATGTGCGTGCAAACGAAACAAGTGCTTCCCTCAACCATGATGAGGTCCATTCATGAGAACCAAGTATTTCTCCTATTACAGATTAAAGGATATTGTCAACTTTTTCCACATGTCTACATTACAAAGCAATAAATAGGCAGGTAAAAACTTTCCACTGTAAAAGTACATGAAAACAATATCACTTCTTTCACAAAATAGGAAAAGTTCATTTTCACAGCAGACATTGTTGTTGCAGAGGAAGAATCTCGCCAATACAAGTAGGGGAAAGATTTCGGTAAATGTTTGTTGAAACACCAAGAGGGCCTGGGAGAACAATAATAAGAGGGGCATTATTATTTATTAGGCATTCCATCTAACAATTGGAACAAAGGTCAGGCCCCGTTGCATAAAACTTACCGTTAACGGTAACTTTGCCATCAATGGTAACTCCCATGAAAACCTTGATTTTGATTGGCTGTTGAGTGATGTTACCATGGTAGTTACCATTGATAGCAGAGTTACCGTTAACGGTAAGTTTTATGCAACGGGGCCCTGGTCTGTCAACAGAAAGCTTGGGGTTCGGTATTTTTAGTTAGGTGTGGTTATTTTCATTTTTCAAATCAGCGGCTATGATGCAACTGGTCTGTCTCTCTGTAAGAGAAGCCCGGATTTGTAATCAAAGAATAGATAGATCCTGGCTTGTTTTCATATCATATCATGGCAGTGTTTTCATTCATGAGTATAAAATAACTATTGTAGATGAAACGAGATCATCACTGACATGTCCCTCTAAAATTTTCTCACTCTGCAATCTGGCCCAGAACTGCCTCCATCATGCAGCAGTGATGATGTCATCCTCATCATGTTATTAGGTAATATTTTAAGTTTCAGTATGTTCCAATAACATCAGAAGAGCAAAAACAGAAATTAGTATTCATTTGGGATTATCCCCATGAATTAATAACTAGTTGCAATTCTTGTCACTTACATGTATATATGAACACTGTGAAATTATTGTTATTATTTGATGTTAATAATATGTTACTGGAATTTAAATAAATTAAAAGTTCAATCAAACCACCCAGAGGAAAATTTGTTAACATTTCAGCCCAGTGTAGAGCCCCTTTGAATAATTACCATGACGATACCCTGCAATTATTGATATTCCTCTCCTTTTTCTCAACCTTCTTATATGAGATTGTTTACGCTGCGGTAGCCGGAGACAATAGGCGTCAGTCCAATTGAAATTTGATTCCCGATGTCCAAAAATACCCATTTTGATTGTTCTAAAGTTGACCATCGTGACTGCATGCCTTGTGAGCACTCATCAATCAATTTAGCCATCTCCATCTTCAATAATGCACAACACAGTGCCCCTATCCACACTGATTCTATTAACCTTTTCAGAGCGGTGACAGGGGCATAGCCACGAGTCTTCCCCTTAGGGGAGGCAGTGTCGAGAAGGGGGCTAATAACACTTGGACATACATAGAGTTGCAGAAGAGGCCCATAAAATATATAGGTTTCCTGGTGAGAGGAAGACAGTTTAATTAAAAGTTGATCAGCTGACAACCCTAGTCATAACAAGACACAGCGAGAGAAATTTAATTTGCCCAAAATAAGTCTGCACGCTATCAAAGAAATAAAACTGAAATACATGGATGTTGCTGATTGGACAAGTTTGATTTTAATGTGCTTTCTAAACAATTTAATTGCCCAAAGGTAGCAGAAGTGTAGATTATTCTGGGAATATTAAATGGGAATTAATTTTCCGTTAAATACTAGTACATGTCTTGGAGAGAAGCTTTGGGGAGGGGCAGTTAATCCAAAGGGCTACCCTTGTAGAACATACTATCAGTCTGCTGCTTGGGTCATCTACCGGCCAAGCAGATATTGGGGACTGCTCTGGAATAACAATGGATGATAAGGAGGCCATTATCTTGAGAGGGGATGAAATGATGGAATGTTGTGTATGATCTATTACATCTGTGTTGTTAACCCATGCAGTCGATATAATCTGTTTTTCTCACAATACACATCATTGACCCGGTTCTCATTACGAGATTGGAAAGAAAATCACGCTATCGTGGAGCAACCCATGGCGCGCGCCTGGGAGGTCCACTGGCAAGCCGCAGGTTCACACCTGCAGAGAGTAGCGTGGTCTATCTTGGCACTCTACATCTTGGCACTCTCTGCACAGGAACTGTGAATTGGCGTGCTCTAGATCGCGCTATCTCCCCTGGATCACCACCTGAAGGTGGTCTAGTTTGGGATCGCCGTGGAACTCACGCTGAAACAGCGTCACTGCGTTCTCACCTTAGAGATGGCGCGATCTAGAGAGCGCTATCTCAGTAATGAGAATGGGGTCTGAGAGGGTCTTTTCAAATTCCATATAATATATCGACAGAATCTAAAGAGTTATGAACCCCCTGAAGTTGGTTAATTTTTTATAATAATGAGTATTCAAGGGCATTAAAAAATGAACAATTGTTACAACAAGTACATGTACTATATGTTACTCAAGGTCATTGCTTTAATGACAGTTTTTTTTTTTTTTTTACGTTCACGGTGAAGAACTCAGAAATTAATTTTGTTAGGGTTCAGACAACCTTTCAGCTACCAAAAGAACCTTTTTATTTCATATGAAAGAGTTTCACATTTAGAAACATCCAAATTAAAAGCCTTTGGGAATATCTCCCGAGAAATTCATCTGAATATCGTTTGAGATACATGTACAATGTACATGTATTCTTTGGAGATAATGGTTCAAAATATGTTCTCCAGATTACAGCCTATGAGGTGACAAAAGATACAATAGTCACATTCAGTGTACATGTACATGTACATGTACACCCCACAAGCAATTTATTTCACCTGTCGCCTTTGCCATCTTTCGAGAGCAAACTTTTTACAGGAATGTTGAACTTCAGAGAATACAGTAATGGAAATTTATTTCAGCAAGGTGCAAAACCAGAGTAACCTTTTATAACAATGCATAGACTATTCCTAAATTCATTCACTTTGGCAGAATTTCTAATACACATAGGGCTGCTAATATAAAAGAAAAAAATTATAATTTTCAATACGGCCAGGTGGTTAAAAAAATAACATGAGTCATCTCTTATTTGTTTACCATTCCATTTGTACTAAAAAATGCAAACTCTCATAATTGTGAAAATGTGGCAAAAATTTGTTTGTTAAAATAAACAGATCTAAATGCAGTCTATATATAAAGCTCAGATAATTCAGACCAGTATTATAACACACATTACAAGGGTATGCCTGCTGTCTGTGAGAAAGACTAATACATACATCAGTGGACGGTATCACTGTCAACCGTCTTAAGGCCAAGGATAATCAAGCAAAATTAGATACAAATGTGAACGGCCCTGCCATACTGCACGGGCATTCACCTATGTATCATATCGTCGTCTGCACGCCACCGAATACCAATCAATTACGAGAACAATAGAATACAACCCTGTCGCAGGTCACCGACTCCACAATATGTATCACAGTGAGGTTTCGATGATTACTTTCGCAAAGTGCTATTTCCATCACAAACAAAGGGAAGAGATCGTAAAATAGACACTTTTCGTGACAATATCCAATCCATTAGATTTGTTATTGAATTGAAGTGCTTCTAGTTCATCAATACATTCAAGTGGAGCTGTAAATAATTGATCGGGTTATATGTTACTGTTGAAACAATGCTTCTTCATTCCACTTTAAAAAGAATGCATCATTAAAGCCCTTTCAGGACAGGAATTATTTAAGGGCTAAATTGATCACATTTTGTTCTTCAAATTGGCAACAATAATATTTTTCTTTTAATGCTACAATATTCTAATAAGGTGTAATGTCTTTGAAAACGATATACATGATTAGGAATTTTGTCGAAAAGTTTTAAAAGTTCCCAATTTTGATAAAAAACAATGATTTTGAACCTCTCAATATGTTGCCAATTTAAGGATTTTAAAGCTTATTCTCATTTTTAAAATTCTTGGCATCAAACAGAATATGGTCATCCAGCAAAAATGGACATAGTTTTTGCAGAAATTTTTGCTCTTTCTACTCATGTATCTGGTATATTTTTTAGAGATCTGAATCAAAAGTTATTGAGCCAAACCACAAAATGTGGTCAATTGTCTCGTAAGGGTTAAAGGGTTTTCGATCCTACATGTACATGTTGTATGTATCATGAATTTGGAATTTATTTCTAGTTTTCATAGAAATATACAAAATTTGTTGGGGCTTTAGGAATTTCTTTAAAATTCCTGTAGTACATGTAATATGCCAATACATGAAATACCTCTAAATTTCAAAACTAATTTAAAGATATTTCAGGATTTATCATGCAAGCTTTAATGTACTGTATCCTTTTCATTATGAATTTACTTTCTATCTGCATTTAAAAGGACGGGAAAAAACACATAGGTTTATCAAACGACATGTATGCAAATAACCTTCAACAAAAAAGTTTTAATTTAACATACATGTGCATGTACAGTACATGCACACTTTGTGTCATTCAAAAGTATTAAAATTACCTAATTTTGTTGCTACAGTACCACATATTTACTTTTTACAATACACAATGAAATTTATCCCAAGAGCCAGGTAGGATAGCAGTACAGTGCCTCCTTTTAAAGATGTTTTTGCATTATATCTTTTGATCCAGAAAGTAAGGAATTACACATTATCCATGAGCAGGAAGAACAAAAATCACTGAAAATGTTGTCTATTTATAATTCATACATGTACTTACATGTACATGTATACCGGTATATACCATTTATGAACAAGAGCAATTTGATTGTAACTAATCATTATACCCTCTAAATTGGCAAAGCAGTGGAAAATATATCTTCGCTATTTTCATGTCCAAATTGGCCAGTTTTCTGTTAAATTTTTCAATTTTCATTCATATTAGTTCATGTAATATACTCTTTTTTCTAAACTATGCAGGATTGGATAATACACTCTCAGAAATGTTGGTTATAAATCATTAGGTTGTTTAAAATATGAACCTACCAACTGTTGTTTTAAAAAAATTGTATGTAAAACATATAGGTATTTTTTTTTAAACCAACATTTGGTAGGTTCATATTTTAAACAACCTAAAATCTTTTCTGAGAGTGTAAGAATAACTGGTTCCAATTTGATGATGGAAAGCTGATTAATTTAGACTTTAAGAAAACTCTAAACTGCTATTGGCTTACTGGTATCATCTGACATGGGGTTAACGCCCTTCTGGGCTGGCTATCAGCTGAAGTAAGTCCATTCTTATGATTCCCATTTCATGATCTACAACTGTACTCTCTAATAACACCCGTGATGCATACAGCAATATTCCAGACAATCAGTCAAAATAATTTCAATCTAAAATCATACACCTAAAATTTACAAGTGATGACTGGTAGCTCATTACACTGCTTTAGAAATACTTCTCCATTAATTAGTATGCAGAAGCTTTCGGAAGTTACATATATAGTAACCATTATTTTTTTCCCCAGCCCTAAATTTTATAAGCACTTTCCAGTCTGCAGTACCAAGAATTCATAGGTATATTCCTGGAAATCATTTCCAATGTAAGACTGACTCATATATGCGTTACAAAAGTATGCAACGCAAGGAGAATCGAAGAGGTGATCGACCTGCCGTTCATTGTCCCGGTCAGACAAAGCAGCTGGCAGGGAAAATGGGGGGGAGGTCATTCTTTATTATCAAGGAGTGAAGTCTATTTGGCTCATCCCCAGGTAAATATAAAAAATAGCAGCTGCTGGATTTAATGAAGTTTCATCGATTTGATAGTTTACTTCTCTTTATTCTGGCATAATCAGATACGTTATTTACTTTTGTATTTCCTAAGCTGAGAAAATGGCTCTTTTCATACTACATGTACATGTATGCTAGATATAAAAAAATGTCTTGATATGAATAAAAAATCAGAGCTCTTTTTTTTTTAAACAGGTATGTTGTTTCAATGCTTGAATATATCTTCTCTTTATTCTGAATGTAAATTCAAAGCAAACTTAAAATTGTAAATCAATCTCTCTCTCCCTCCCTCCCTCCCTTACTCTCATCTCCTCTCACTCTCAATCTTCCTCTCTCTCACTCTCACTCTCTTCCCCTCTCTCCTCTCCTATCTCACTCTCTCTCTCTCCCTATTTCTCTCTTTTCCTCTAACTCTCATTCTCTCTTTTCCTCCAACTCTCATTCTCTCTTCCCCTCTCTTCTCTTTTCTCTCTTGATATTCTTTTCTCTCCCCCCCCCCTCTCCCCTCTCTCTCTCTACCCCCTCTCTCTCTCCCCCCTCTCTCTCTCCCCCTCTCTCTCCCTATTTCTCTCTTTTCTTCTAACTCTCATCCTTTCTTCACTTCTCTCTCTCTCTCTCTCTCACACACACACTCGCTCACACCCTCTCTCCCTCTTTGGCATCACAGGCTTTTCCTCTCTCAGTTTCACTCTTGGCACGACATTAAAAGCAAAAGAGGGCGAAAATATCCAATTTGCTCATTCCAAGAACCAATTTGCATCCTCAATTACGAAGGCCAAGTCTGCGAGACAATCTAATAAGGAGAGAGCCAGTTTCTAAAGGACCTTTTCAGGAGACGGAGGGTTTGTGATGGGGTATTGTGTCTGCAACAGACTTCATGACTTCCATGGTGACAAAGTAGTGTCGTAAGAGAATGATATATAAAGTTTCGTTCACATATGATGCCACGGTTAACGGCTTTGCAGTTTGTTTTTTTTCAAGCTTGACATTACATGTAATTTGTGTATCTCATAACACACAGACAAGTGACTACGCATATATGTACACTGTAGGACCTTTGTTGCACGAATCTACAACATACTTTCTTTCATCCCCAGTTGCCATTCATTCATTTACACGTTTAAAAAAACGATGCATACAATGTATGTGAACAAGCCTTTTAAGAGAGAAATGATGAAAAGCAACAAAGTATAATGCAAAGGTGATGGTATTTAAAAAGGTGATGGTATTTAAAAAGGTGATTGATAATACTTTAATTTTTGTTTCCTTCGCAATACTATAATGAGGCATTGTTTACCACAGAGCTATTGATATTCAACAGACATTTACCCCAACACAATATACAATTCATGAAGGTGTACACATAAATAGAAAAAAAAACAATTTCATAAAGGTGTAAATAAAGAATGATTAATGACATGTTAAGTTAACAATCGTTTGTATTGTGTTTTCACTTGCTACAATGTATATTGCATAGTTCATCTAACTTGATAAAGATAGTGCTTCATTTTGTTTGAATTTATATGGTTCATTGCATCAGAATGAAAATTTTCAAAAACCTTGGTGGTTTTTCTTCACAATTCAAAACAACAAAAAGGTGGTATTTAAACAATGTACTGTATAAGTGGTTATTTTCGCGGTGGTTTTATTTTCGCGATTTTCGCGAGTCGGTCCTCGCGAAAATTTCCACTTCAATATATGGCTGTTTATAGTAACAAAAACATCACAAAAATCGCGAAATTAAACCCTCGCGAATTTCCTTACATAGTCCAAAATCGCGAAAATATCTGTACGCGAAAAAAACAGCTTATACAGTATAGCTGACTGATCTTGTCTGATATATTTTTACTATAAAATGTTAGCAGAAATTGCATAGCTTTGTATCTGTTTACCAAAATAACTATATGTATGCAAAATAAACACAATGGTACACACTGCATGATGGGGGTTGCGTGTCTGGACTCTTAAAGGGAAGCTTGAGTTCTGGGAAAGGTAAAAAATAATTTGTGAGCTTTCTTTTATGTTAGTTTGGAAGATTATCATAGTAAATGTGTCCCCTGAAATGGATTTTTCTTCAAATGCTCTCACAATCAAAATATGATAACAGCTGAAATGTTCAGGCCGAACATTTGTGTGTAGTCCCATATACAGATTTCTGTGTGCAGTGCACGTGGCTCTCGATCAGCAGGATTGAGTCAATTTCTTATCATTTTGGTGATTCCAAAACCTTAAAGGATACAGCAATTCTTATGTGCTATATATTCAACATTTCCCAATTGGTTTTAGACAGTTTTTTTTTTCACAATTCAATCTCATGACCAGAACTCAACTGTATCTTTAACAAAAATTAACCTGCAAAGTTTGCCGTCGGATTTTACGAAAAATATTTATCAAGATGCAAGTAACACTAAAATCAGTGAATATATACATGTACCGTTCATATTATTGTTAACCTACATGTATGTTGTGAAAGATTTATGAAAATTTTCATGAAAGTTGTTCAATTTATGGTTTAAAAGTGACCTGTTTGGATAACCAACGTGTCCGGACACACAACATCTGGGTATAATACTATACATGTATAAGTTTCCAATTTCTCAATTTGACTCAAACCTGTAGTAAATTTTCAACATGTTTATGTTTTCAAGCTCTGTATTGGTATTGAATCTACAGTTTGTTTGTTTTAGATTATATTTGATACATGTATATGAAATTATTTTTCAGATGTATGTACATGTATACTGTACACCTAATTGTAATCTACATTTGTACATGATGCATTAAGACAATTTACAGTTTGTATATATTTCATTAGATACCTACTTAGGGCGAAAATACGTGGTAAAAAATGCAGCAAAAGGGGGAAATCGACTATAAGGAGAAATATGCATTTCTCCTTTATGTTTTGAACTAGACTTTCTGTCCTTTGCCTGCCGTATCACCAGCTGTAACTTCACTGTCACAATGCTATAATAAGCGTCCACCGATATGAGGACCCTTCCATTTTTTTACTGTAGGGTAGCCTTATGCATGCATCTCAAATTTCAGGTTTCATATTGTACCATGGGTAAAATATGTGCTGATGGGGGAAACGTCCTTAATCATATCCTTTATTATGTATAAACAGGTTTATATAAAGTTTCTCCTTTGCTATGCTTTTTTTACCATTTCCCCTTTTAGGGTGAATTAGTGGTATATATATTAGGGTTGGGACTAAAAACCGGGTACCCGAGTCCCGCCCGAGAGCCTCGGGACCCGGGTCAAAATATTACATAACCGATACCCGAAAATGAGTATTTAATTATCACCTATGTATGTACACGACAAGGCGGTAGATGAACGTCGAACAGCCATTTACTATTTACATGTAAAAAAAATCCATGTAGCGCTCTAGCGCACCATTGCAGTGATGCGCTTTTGATTCGTTCAACTCACTGTGAAACATAACCTTACACATTCGTATACACAGAGAGCAAAGCTCACTGCCGCTATTCGGAGACTGCTCATTGGTTCATTGAACCCATGACATAATTTGCATTTAGTGCCCTTCCCCCTTCTTTGCAGTGAACGATAAGTCTATGAGCGATTAACGGGCGTAAAGTTTACAAACTCATGCATATTCAACAGTCGCTCCACACTCGCACGTGGCATCTCACAACTCGTACACTATTAAACAGGTATTTTTAACATCGACGATCACGATCTGACACTGTCACAATATCCTGAAACTTTAGCAAAGAAGTTACCAATTACTGAAATCAGATTAAGAGTACATGAACGATATATCCAAAATAATATCCTTCATTGTTCATGCGTAAGTGAAAAGCAAAGGATGTCTACAGTGCGCGCGATTAACATTTTCATTCATAAAATTGGGCTTGTGACGTCATTTCATGAGCGGTCCGTTAATAACAAGTCATGACAAGTCATATGCCAGCCAGCCAATGAAGGTATGCGCCTTTTTTTTTTTCTTTTTTCTTTTTTCCTTTCATATACCGCGGCGGCATTGGGCGGAAAGGCGCTTTGTATAAAGTGAGTAAGTGACTCGATCTCTACGATCACGATGTCAAAATTCCCAAGAGCTGCCCGTACAAAATTATTAAGAATCATCATGATCATCGTCTCAAACAAGTTTTTCTTCATAAGATTTCTTTGTATTCCCCTTCCTTTTTTATAAGTACATGTACATTCATGTATTTTGGATAAACATGTGCGAGGGACTGTTGACCGCGCGTGACTACCTAAGGCGCTGGCGCGCTGGCATGATTAGACGGTAGACAATTTCTACAGATTAGATTTAGGCGGCTTATGCCTATCCTGTCTTGCGCCCACGCGATTTCCTCCGCCTGTTTTGTTGTTGTTGTTGTTGTTTTTGTTTTTGTTTTTTCCTCGAATGGTTTATTTCAGTTGCCAAACACAAAGGAGTTTTCCCACAGTGTTTGTAGCTTCTTAGGGGTAAATATTGGCTTGTAATTCGTGTTATATCATTTTCGGGTAACCGGGAACCCGCCCGAAAAATAGTCGGGTTCCCGAATTGAAAAAAATACCCGAAACTCCCACCCCTAATATATATATATATATTATTTAGGTCCAATGAATCAAGATTTGAGCATTTTTCCACCTTCAATTTCAATCTTCAGAAGATGTGAATATATTTTGATGTCATGATTTCATGAAATATGCATAATTTGTCAAGAGATCTCATATAAATTATGATTATTTCATAAAATCAAAACGTCGAAATATATATATTTTCGATCTTGGTCTACATGATTAGTCACTTGTCACATAAATTTTCATGAATGCTCAAACTCATGAAGAAAACAAATACATAAATTTGCATTTTTCAAAAGTGACACACTAATTTTGAAGATGAAAAATTCTCATGGACTGCAGGTACATGTACATGTCTTGAAAGCTGTTGTTTATTATTTTAAGATCCAAGCATACAAACTGTACAGGTTGCTAAAGTTTTCATCATATTAATGATCACGATGAAGCATTGATTTACTTGTAATTGGCATAGGTCCTACATAAATGTACATTTTTGTTTGATATGCAATTAAATAGATGTTTTGCATTCATGGGTAATTTCAAGAAACAATAGAATTAAGATCTGTTTTTTTTTCTTTCAATCAACAAATTGTATTCATTCATATAATTTGCAATTTATACATATACTACAAGTATACATATATGTAGGATTTGTTTGAAGCACTTGCTGAATGGGACAGACAAAAAGGTGCCCAGAAACTTTAAGCAAAATATAGTTTGACTCCATACTTTAATACTTGACATTTTTAAACTATGAATGAATGAGTCATCTGAATCATTTGCCATACTGACTTTGCAGTGCATAACATGACTGAGGTATCTTAATCAGTAGTCTTGCCTACCAGACTTGCATGTACAATGTAGACTCCAATCTTCCAATTTCCTAGCACACATGTGTTGATATATGCAACTCCCTTCTTTTCTTTTCTACTTTTCCTCTCCCTCACTTTCTCTCCATCTTATCCAATAACTATTTCATTATTAAAATGTTGACAAAATTCAGATGTCCAACTGTCTGCCCACTGTTGCCCCCCCCCCTCCATCTCCCCCTCTCCCTCTTTCTCTCTCTCTCTCTCATCTTGATTCTCTACACATCTCTCTCTCTCTCTCTCTCTCTCGCTCCTCTCTGGCCCTCCCTATTTCGCTCTTCAATCTTGTCTGAGAGCAATTCAATCTAAATGGTATTAAACAAAATTTAAGAAAATAAGAAACCCCAAATCACCCCAGTCCTTCTCTCCTTTTGTTTACCCTCCCTCCCCCTGCCTCTTCCTCTCTCTCTCTCTCTATCCCTCCCTCCCTCCCTCCCTCCCTCCCTCTCCCCTCTCTTCTTCCGCCTTACTCTCTTTTCCTTTCTATCCCATTCCTCTCTCATCACACATTTCGTCACCTGTTTCGCGAACCGACTTATCTCCTACATACTTACATGTAAGCCTACGAGCTTAAGTTGATTCGCCAAACTAATGACGATTTTATCAAGCTCAATCACAACATAAATAAAGTAATATCGCAGTGACTAAAAGGTACATGTACAAGTAACCCACGTTGAAGTCCATCTGAAGCATAGATACATGTACATGTACATCTGCAATTTGTCTGAGTATCTACGTGTATAAATTTACGTGTATTGGTGAAATAATTGCCAACAACAATACACTACTAATTCAGATTAAAGATATTGATTATGCGATTAGGCACATTTGCTGTTTGAAATCCAATTAGCCCATGGTTTGATAATAGAGCTTTTGATGCTACACAAAACTTTTATTTGCTTACATGTACATGTACATGTAAATGTACGTCTTCTTTTTCTCAATTTGAAAAAAAAAAAGCTCCTCATGCCTGCATTAAAAAAAGGTCGACAACTATTCTTACTTGCCTTTGGGACTACATGTAAATGTACATGTACACTATTTAATAAATACATACATATTTAATACATATTTTTTTGTTTACAAAATAATGGACAAAAAGTCAGGATTGGTACAAACTGAATAACAGTTGATTTACTATACTGTAGGGAGGATGCTAACTTTTGATTTGTAAGACTTCAATTTATATCTCCTTATATCAAGGAGTTATCTGTGATAACTCCTTGCTTATATAATGTCTATGCAGTATTCTGACTGTATTCCCCCTTCTCCCCCCCCCCCCCCCTCTCTCTCTCTCCCTCCCACTTTCTCTCACTGGTGTGATATTTTTGCTTTGATTCAAACCAAATTTTTCATACATTTTATTATTTCCTAGAGCTGTCAAATTTAGATAGAGTAATATTCAGCATGATCAAACTAGCACAAAATCTACATTGTACATACATGTACATTGTACATGTAGGCCTACATGTATATGTTACTGCACTAATCATGACAATTAAAATTACCGTCATTACGAAAGATTCAACCTTCAGCACAAAAAAAAATCCTTACATTGTGCAAGAGGAAGAAAAACTTTGCCAGACAAAAACATATCATGTTAATTACAGGACAGACAAAAACAACATGAAAAAAAAAAACTTTTTGTAATTAATACAAAGTATTCATTTATTCCTTCCTGTAAATTTTGGCAATACTTCAATAAATCATTCTTTGTCCTCTTTTCTATTGTATTTGTGCCAAAAATGACATGATATGCCAGCATAATTAATGTAGAGTTTTGTTTTTGTGTTAAAATACAAATTTCAAAACTTCCACAAGTTTCAATTTCTTTGTCCTTTCTTACGTGTAATTCTATTGTAATTGTGCCAAAAATGATGTGATATATGCCAGCAAAAACATGGAGTTTTGTTTTTGTTTTCGAAATACCGGCCTCCAAAACCTCCACTTCCGAAATAGCACTTTCCAGTGCAGCGATACTACCAGCACATTTTCGCCTCATCAATACTAACGATTATTGCCAATCTCTCATTTTCTAGCGCTTAGTCATACCTGGCGTAAGGAAATCATGCCTGTAATCTGTACATGTACTGGAACAAAATTTCACGTTCATTCAACTTCACACTCACAAGCTGCAAAACAAGTCCACCGGTAGGAGGGTATATACCCCTATGTTTTGTCAATTCATTGAATTGTAGCACTGATTTGCAGTGGTTCTACATCTATGTGGATGCAGATGAAGAGCTTAAAAACATACTTACAAAGTCAAGTCTGCGGGTAAATTTATTTCTGGATAACGAGTCATATTTTCTCTCATGTTTCCTAATCTACCGCATGGACCAAATACAAGCTAACAGGAAACAAAGATATACATACATGTAGCTCGATTTAACCTTTCATTGGGTTTACTCCTTATCAGTGATCATGACGGATGTATGACATTTGCTCCTGCGACAATTGCTCCAGTCTAACTTTGCCATGCTAACCCTAACCCTAACCCTAATCCTAATCTTCACATTGTCCTGAACAAACAAACAAATCATGACCTTGACCTTAACCTTTGACCTTTCGAGATATGGACTGTGGAGCAAATGTCGCAGGAGCAAATGTCGGTGCCCGGATATGACATCACATAAAGCTAAGCCTACAAGTACATCCAGATATTAAAGAGAGATGTTACAAAATTTCAAGATAACTTTTTTCAAATATATGAATCATAACTCGAACAATAGCCTCAGCAGATATTAACAGATTCATTAAATGCGCTGAAAAACAGCGGACTCTCACCGAGAGCTCCAGTGGGCCAATCACATGGTTCACTACTCAAAGTAGTAGTACAATGTAAATGACTGACTTCTAGTAATATCAAAAGAAAATAATAAAACTATTACAAACACCAAATAAAACAAGAAACTTGAAAGGCCTTACTAGTACAAGGTACATCTCTTGAGTAGCAGCCTACAATGTACATGTAAATATACATTCAAAGTTCTAAGGTGACATCATATACTATGCAGAAATACAAAACATATTAATTAAGATTTTCTTGAATGAAAGAATTACTCACAATAAATCGATTGAGTATCCAGAGTCATGATGCACATGTATGTAGAAATATGAGAGTAAAAATTTGGATCTAGCCTTTCTTGGATGAAAGGGTTGTAAAATCACAACATTGGGTAACATCAATTCAGTATCCACTATCCAGTGTGACGTTATAGAAATATGAAATGCATAATTTGGATCTACATGTAGCCTTCCTTGGATGAAAGGGTTACTCATAATGGGTAACATCGATGCAGTATCTAGAGTGACGTTTCAGAAATATGAGATGCATAATTTGCATCTGGCCTTTTATGGGCGAGAGAGGTACACGTACAGGATTGGTGACGCTACTGCTACCCACTAGCAGGGTCGCTCTATAGCCTCTTGATCCTCCCTCCTCCAAGATTAGCCTCTGCCCAGGGGTTACGCCCACGTAAAGAGAATGATGTCATCAGGTTATTATGAGGTCATCTTAAAGCTTACGAGCACTTCTATGAAGCAGTTTTTCTTTTTTCACCTCTTGGCCCTATATAGAGTATGTACATGTACATGTTATAGATTTGCTTGAGGCATTTCCCTTCACATTATGTAGATGAATTCCCTCTCCCTTTTTAATTAGCATAAGATGTTTAGTACCGCCGACATTTGTACATGTACTTCTTCCTGATGCTGTAGTCTACAAGTACAATTTACAAAAAAAATGCCCCTGTACAAGATTCAACATATCCTCACTCTTTCAATCTTCTTTTTCCTGTCACCACCCTCCCCCCCCCCCCTCTCTCTCTTCTCTCTCCCTTTCTGTCATTCCCTAACCCTTTCTCTCCCTCCTCTTTCTCTTTATTTCTCTCATCCCAATTTTCTGTAAATATTTTAGCTCCCCCCCCCCCCCTCTCTCTCTCCTTCCCTTTCAATTTTCCATTATTTGAGGATTTCAGAAGGGGAAGATGCATAGTATGAAAATCCCTGATTTACAATGTAACAGAATGATAGGCTCTCATAGTTTGCTAAGGGAAAAGCTTCCAAGAATTTCCCAGTCAACGTCAGAATGGCTGTCTGCTAACCTTTTCATTTTTATAATCATTTTTTTTCCTCCCGCTTTTTTAATTGATTATGACTCCCTACTTCATCGTCGCACTCCACATTTACTGAGTCACTCCATTTTACGAAAACATCAGCAGCAAACCCAAGTTCATCAACCACGAAAGTACCTATACCTTCATGGAACATGGATAGGAGGTCAGCTCAAGTTCAAGGCATCTCTGCGTGTTTTGAACTATTGTGCAATCAACAATGGATAGCAACCAACAATGAAATCCAAGGCTTACCATCAGCTCCTCCCATCCATCTAGTTACAAAGAGTTCGCAAAAGACCTTCGCAGAACATGATTTCACCATGGATCGGAGGTCACCAGAAGTTCAGAGCATCCCGGTAACTTTGTGAACTTGGCAAGGTGAATGTACGTGTACCATCAGTATTGCGCTATCACCAACAGCTGACGGTGAAAGCCACTGCATACAAAAGGCCACTCCCACCCATCCTTGGGCAGAGTTCACACACAAGTTCATGCACTTTTATTTTCAACACAATTGTACATTGTACATTTGTTTGTACATGTAGCCAGGGTAACAAGTGTTGGCAAGCTTCCATCCATGGATGAACCAGGGAAATGTATCTGGATAAGCTTTGTTGACTATTCATGTACAATGTAGGTAGTGGCGCAAATCCATCTTGAAATAAAGGGGGGGGGGGGGCATTCGCCTCTAAAATTCTCTGACAAGCAACAAAAAAAAGTTATTCAAAAAGGTGGGGGGGGGGGGGACATTTGCCTCCAAAATTCTCTGACAAACAAAAAAAAAAAAAGGTTATTCAAAAAGGTGGGAGGACATTCGTCTATCTTCAAAATGGTGGGGGGGTCCCCCCCCCCCCAGGATTTGCGCCCATGCATGTAGGTAGGCCTGATCCATTGGCAATGATTTCTGATTTCTTGAATTTAAGGGGCATTCTTACTGTTATGATGCTTAACCCAAATAATGTACAGTAGATATAGACCTACACATGTTCTGAATAAAAAAGTTATTTATGAATCAAGAAAAAAAGGACAAGTCTTGTACTGCTTTTCATGCAAATAAATATGTTTTGGATCGGACAGAAAAACTGAACATACAGGTACTTTTATTACAAAGGCTAAGAAAAACCTGGGGGAAATAGTGTCTTATGTACATGTAGGCCTACATCAGACTTTTAAGCACACCAAAGCAAAAAAGTAGGAGAAAAGTAGGATCAAAATTTCGGAAGAAGTAGGAGAAAAGCAGGATTTAGGAGACAGAGAGTAGGATAAAAGTAGGATATTTGCAGGTTCTCCAGATTTTTTTCCCCACGTTGATACATAAGCGCCGGGTGTTCTGACTAGACCTCAACAAGCTGTATTTTATTGCACTGATTGATTGTACCCATTTCACTCCAAGTTCAAAGGGATAGTTCAGATAGCTTTGAGAAAACATACTTGATAGGATGACCACAATGCCAGGTTCCACTTCTTTGAGATGCAATCATGCAAGGAAGCAATGGGCATGACTGCACTTCCATCTTGTGGGAGCTCCCTAAGACCCCTGTATCAAACATCTAACTAAAAATCTAACTAGTGTGTGAGGAGGGTCTCCTTTTGGGGCTGGGCCGTAAAAATACCACAAAAAGCAGGCCCTTATTTTAAACCTCCACCCCCCCCCCTTTTTTTTAATTGTTTCTCTCTATCCTCTCTTTTCATTAAAACGGATATTTCCCCAGGGTTTCATTCTCCTTTAATTTCACTTTTAGATGCAGGCCCTACATGTACCGGTATGTACATCTATTAAATTAACATTGAAATTCAGAATACAGGGTTTCTAAGCAGTAATTCCCTTTAATGTTAGATCTATTTTTAAACACAAGTTTGCAAACATGTATCTTCAAAACAATCAAACAATCTAAATCAGACACTAAAACAATTCAATTCTAACCTAAGATGTTTACACGTACACCAAGAGGTAACGCCCACCACAACAGCCAGCCTCTATATTTGGACCACTTGTGGTGCGAGAGGAGGCCCTCGTTGGGGAGGCTTTTACAATGAATCACAAGTGTATGACATCATAAATCACAGGTCCTGTCAGTCATCCACATTCTTTGTACTTCAATAACAAATCTGGCATTGTTCTGTGTTATCAATTGGATAGACAAGGTGCATAGGATAATCAAATTTGAACATCAAAAGTTGTGAAAATATATTACATGTATGCATTGTTTGTAAGTTGATAATGCAAAAATAGAAAGATTCAAGATACATGTATGACGAAAGTTGCTATTTTCACTCGATCAGTTCAGCCCGTTTCCCTCTGATCGCAGCTCTGTTTTTGCCAAAGGTTTTTTGCAAACATGGTCTCACAGAGACTGATTTACATGTAATGTACATGCAGTCATACTGTACATGTAGGTTCAATCTTTATTTGGCACATCTGTAACTCCCTCCCCCATGAAATATATCAATTAATATTACAATATATTAAAGGAAACCAAAACCCAAGGAGAGAATCAATGTTTTTGGAAAGTGAAAATTCAGAGAAGCACTTTACAAAAAGTTTCATTAAAATTGGTTAAAAAATGAGAGAGTTATGAAAGTTTGAAAAGTCTCGTTTTACTTTCTATGGGGATCCTCAAATTGGCAAAATTGCTTCAAAATGGCTGATTTTGTGAACAACTCTCCATTTGTTTTGTACACAGATTTTCAGATTTTCCCCATTATCTCTCAGGGTGCTCCCTGTCTCCTCCTGAACTCGACATATTTGGTGTAAAATACATTTTCCCATTATATATGTTGAGCTCAGAAGGAGATTAACTGCACCTTGAAAGATAATGGGGAAAATCTGAAAATCTGTGTACAAAACAAATGGAGAGTTGTTCACAAAATCAGCCATTTTGAAGCAATTTTGCCAATATGAGGATCCCCATAGAAAGTAAAACGAGACTTTTCAAACTTCCATAACTCTCTCATTTTTTAACCAATTTTAATGTAACTTTTTGTAAAGTGCTTCTCTGAATTCTCACTTTCCAATAACATTGATTCTCTCCTTGGGTTTTGGTTTCCTTTAATTAATATTAACATTATTTTGAGCACCATAAATACAAGGCAGTAGGATGTTTGCCACTACATGTACATAAACAGAGACCCCCCCCCCCCCGAATAGCCAAAACAAATTAAATAGAAAAAAAATCAAGAGAGAGAAATAAAGTAAAAAAAGAGGTAGGCAACATGAGAATCGATATACCCTTCTCGGTGACACAACATTTGCTCCTGCGACATTTGCTCCGCCGTCCATATCTCAAAAGGTCAAAGGTTAAGGTCAAGGTCATGATTTGTTTTTTGTTCAGGACAATGTGAAGTTTAGAATTAGGGTTAGGATTAGGGTTAGGTTTAGGATTAACATGGCAAAGTTAGACCGGAGCAATTGTCGCAGGAGCAAATGTCATGGAACCACCCTTCTCCCCTCCCTTGAAAGCCTTGTTCTAGTGAGCAGCCAAAATATACATGGGAGCAATGAGCAATTTAGCTCTCTGAAGCTCAAAAAGAGTTCTGGTAAAATTGCAATAAAATTCTTTATAATCGCTGTGAAAAAAATGCACTTTTACAATGTCCAAATCCACAATGAGGTCCCATGAACAGAAAAATATTATTTTCACATTGCCAGTAAGTCCGAAATCTGGTGGCCCCCTCCCCCCCCCCCCCCCTGCCAACAGTGTCCCCGTAATGGTCGGGCCTGTGCTATGCCACAACTTATACATGTACATTGTACAATATACCCATATAAAGGATCATTCAATAGCACTTTCAGTTTGTAGTAGTGACAGGGTCAATGCCTACAGAGTTAACAAGATGCACCCAACCCCTTAGGCCATTCAGACTGACGACTGCACTGCCTCGCCAGCAGGCGACACCATACATACAGCACCGCCTTCAAGCATAATGATTGCCAAATTATGCCCTATTCATTAAGCATCCCAAAAATATTCTGAGTGTACTCCACACGGAGATGACTGGGGGAAAGCCTTCAGCGCAATATTGCCAAACGTTATGGATGTTGCAAATGGAGCATGACCATTTGGGGGGCAACACTGTGTAACTGTAGTGGGTAGTAGCTAAAGTATGTACCATATGGTATTCCATTTTTTGGCTCCCTCATTATGCCTGGTCGTACTAAATGACTAATCTGTCTCTATGGAAATGGTTTACAAAAAAAAAATTAAGAATAAAATCTCTTCCTTACCAAGATAGTCATGTAACATCAGCAATGAGTTTGTAAACAGTTAATTTATTACTATTACTTGACACGTGAGGTACATATCATTTTACATTTATTTACTGATTTTATGCAAAGAATATCTTCGAGAGAATTTCAAAAGCAATACACCCAGTGCTTTTCCCATAAATGTTTACTTTAGTCTGGAACAATCAGTGTATTAGTTTTGTTTGATTCTGTGCAAATTTTTCTTCCCATTGTTACCAGAAAAATTATCATGACTTGTATCAAGCGTCCCCTCGACATATTTTTTTTTCTTTTAAAAGAGAATTTTATACTTTTCTGACTGTGTATACATAGTATGAAAGGCATACAAGCAGTGCTTAGGAGGTCATTCATTCTTCCAAAAAAAAATCTCCTTTTTGAAGTGAACTTGGTAAACGTAATAAACAAATCAAAATATACATGTAGTGTTGCATACAATATGTAGCACACCCAGATTTTTTTTTTTTAATTCTCTCCAGAAGCAGAAATTAAATGGATGTAGTGACATTTGTAGACTTGTGCAATGTCTCTAAAACACAAAAGCAATCAAACAATCACACTGTATTTAAAACACTATTGCAATGTGGATACACTTTGCACCTTTGGCCCAACTCCCAGATTATTTTTAGATTTTTACTATTCTTATGATGTAAACATTCTATTCTGGAGGCTGCCAAATCTGAGTGATGAGAATTCCCCTTTCAGAATCCCATGCTCCTACATTGTATATGTATTTACATGTATGCGCATTACGCAACTACTTGTACTGAACATTGTAAAATCGTGTTCAGAAACGATCAAACGCTGCATAATAAGAGCATTATCTTTAGACGCATCCACTCGGAAACCCCGGATCTGCGAAGGAGAGGTCACCATGGTGCAGGAAATCAAATGACCTTTAACTGGTATCAGGATGCAAGAATGCTCCATGAAGGTCCACATTACTGTGTTCATAAACCTAGCATTTGACAGGAAATGTGGGTATTATGCATATCAGCACCAAAATAATGTGCATTATTTTGATGCAGGTATATTCATCAAGTCCTATAAATAATGCCCCTATTCTGAGCTATTGGGGGTTTATGAAAGGGTTAATAATAATAAGTATCCTGTGTGACAAGGTGCAATTTCAAGGACTTTACTACAAATACTAGGTCTACCGTACAAGTTTGTTTAATACAAATCTCATCAATCTTCATCCGCCACTTAAAGGGGAAGTCCACCCATGTGGTACATGTATTTGCATGTACATGTAGTTGATTGAATAAAAGCAGAAAAACGAGAGAAACAAGATACGTCACAGAGTTGCCAATTTGTCTTTGATTGATTACAACTTCAAAAATTCAGAACTTTCTTATTTATTATCTGATTTTGCTCAAGATTCAATGACCTGTTTCTTTATTATTTTTTGCTCCTTTTATTTTTAATAATTGATAACATGGTGGACTCCCCCTTTAAACTTTGGCATACAGGTACATGTAGATTAACATACATGCAATTACATGTACATACATTGTATCACTACAACATCAAAGCATATGTGCACAAATCAACGCATTACACACACATACATGCACACACACACACACCATTACGACTTACAGACTACATAAAAAAATATAGAGCTACAGTGTAGCAAAATACAGGGGGATGGGGATCAATAAAATTTCATTGCTAAAAAGGGCATATCACAAATCATGACTAGTCTAAGGATACAAAAGATGAAAACCTTAAATTTGGCTTTACAGGGGAAGTCCACCCTGATATCAACTACATTTTAAAAGAAGCAGAAAAATTAACATAATTAAAGAAACAGATCAATGAAAGTTTGAGCAAAATCCGATTAGAAATAAGAAAGCTATGAATTTTTGAAGTTGTAATCAATCAAACACAAATTGGCAAACTCTGTGACATATCTTGCAAGCTCCTCTCCCATGTGCCCTGTACTGAAAAAATCATAAATTTCTATTTTCTCTATAAAGAAAATATTTTATCATACATGCACCATGGATGTACATGCATAGTCACTTCACTTTTGCTTTTATACAAAATCTGTAATACATTGTAAGTGATACAAATACATGTACATTCCCTCATCAAAAACAAAGAAAATGAAAATTTATGAGTTTTTGCATACAGAGCAAATGGGAGAGGAGCTCGCAAAGTACATCACTGAGTTGCCAATTTGTGTTTGATTGATTACAACTTCAAAAATTCATAACTTCCGGATTTCTTATCCAATTTTGCTCAAACTGGCACTGATCCGTTTCTTTCATTTTGCTCCTTTTAAAACCAAGGGCAACGCAACTTAATATCAGGGTGGACTTTCCCTTTAAGAAAATCAGTTGCGGAAAAAATTCATACAAATCAAGATATAAAAAATCACATAAATCAAGATTAAAAAATCAGCTGTGCATTGTGGCATGCACCTTTAATCCAGCTAACAGTGGAAGTAATAAACCGATTCAGCATACCCAGGTTCGAGACGGAGTCATGTCTCTCGGATGGTGACGTTAAACTTAATGGTCGGCCCCCAGACGTAAATAACCATATCTGATTGATACACATCTGTCAGAGGCGGTGCACCTGGGGGGGGGGGGGGGGGGGGGGGGGGGGGGGGGGGGGGGGGAACAGTGCCTCCCCCCCCCCCACTTTTTCAAGTACCCCAAAAGTGCCTTTTATCTACATGTATGAAAAGTGCCCCTTTTTATAGCTGACAAGTGCCCTTTTTTCTTCATATAGTGCCCCTTTTTCTTTGTATAATGCCCCTTTTTTCTTTGTAATAAGTGCCCTTTTCACCTTCTGCTAAGTGGCCCTTTTAACCTCATACATGAGTGCCCATTTTGAAATCTGATAAGCCTGTTATCGTCTAATTAGTTCCCATTTTCCCTTCTAAAAATGCGATTTTCCCTTCTAATAAGTGCCCTTTTCACCTCTGATAAGTGCCAATTTTTCTTCGTATAACTGCCCCTTCTTCTTTCTAATAAATGCCCTCTTCACTTTCTGATTAGTGCCCCTTTTAAGCTGAGATACATGTAAGAGCCCCTTTGGAAATCAGATAAGTGCCCGTTTCTGTCTGATTAATGCCCATTTTCCATTCCAACGGTGCAATTTTCCTTTCTGATAAGTGCCCTTTTTCACCCCTTATGAACCTTTTTAGGTGCCCCCTTTTACTTCTGATTAGTGCCCCCTTTTCTTTCTAATGGTATCATTTTACCCTTTGATAAGTGCCCCTTTTGTCTTTTGACAAGTGCCCCTTTTTACCTATATATCCCGATGTCGCTTACAAAGTGCGCCCTAAAGTCCATAAAACTTAAAAGAGCCATATATCTAGCTCCAAATAATCAGAGAGGCTTCATAATACATGTAATAGATTCCCCTACTGATATCAGCACAAAGTGAGGCAGTGCAGTAGGTGGCAGGAGGGGCACAATGCCCTAGATTATACAATATTAATCACTGCCCTAAATCATAAAAGGAATGAGGGAGAAAAAAATTTCTAAAATTTTTCCAAAGCTCGCTTTGTCGAAAATGATCCTCGAGCTCGATAGTCAGATAGTGTATTAATCATATTGTAGCGGTATACTAATGTCTCAAAGTGGTATTTTCCGCCTTGTTTTCACCCTTCATGTAGGTGCCCCTTTTTGTTGGTGCCCTCCCCCCCCCCCCCCCCCCCACATTAATGAAAGACGCTCCGCCGCCACTGACGTCTGTAATTGTAAAAGCCCAATTACTTTAATACACAAACATCAGCTGATTTAGTTGATCTAGAGTATGGATTTGGTTGATCTATGGATTCATGTGCATTAACATTATCCCTGACCTCGCATACCTGTATCGGCATGATCAGTGTACATGTATTAAAGTAAGTGTGACAGGGCCGGACAGTAGGTGCTCGTCTCATCTCACCACCCACCCATCCACCTTCTTGGCGCCCGGCGCTGCTCCGCGTCTTCTAAACAACTTGCCGCTGCTTGCACAAACTGGACAGTTGAAATTAAAGAAATTAATATTTCTAGATTTGAGTGCTTTGCTACTTACCGGAATGGAAAATATGGAGAGTGATTATGGCATAGTTCTTTCAACAGCTTGCCAACGATGTTTGGTACCTCCAGGTCCTCCAAGGGCTTGAAGTTTCATCGGAAACCGACGTTAGAATTCTGTGGCTTAGCGCTTGCCTTCGGGATCTCGATCTTCCAATTCGTTAATGGTTACACAATTCCCAAACCATAGATGGCGCTGTGAACGGCTGTGAAATTTCTGCATAGAGATTCTATGATACCAAGGAGTTGTCACAGAACCTTGATTATACTTAGTTATAGGATCTAGATATGAATTTCTGATAAAAGTGCAAAATTGTACCTACTTATGTATTAGGACTATTTGCTTGGGGAGGGAAAAAGTAGGGACCTATAATTATACCTCTGTAACTTGTGATTAACTTGAGGAGCTAAATTTGAGGTTTTATCGGATGTGAATCATATTGAATGAAATACGTTCCATATGATTTATTTCCATTGCTGTCACTTAACTTGAGTGGACTTGACTTATCTTCGCATGATTAGATCTCTCCCTTATTCCTTTTTTTTCCGTCAGGAGTCTCTCTCAGAAGGAGTCTAAGCCTCCGAAATATAATCAAAATTTGTTATTAAAAGCAAAGAAATGCCAAGCAGGTTTGTGAAAGTTTGTGACGAAAGCTTCTTCATTTTTCTTCTTCTTCTTCTTCTTCTTCTTCTTCTTCTTCTTCTTCTTCTTCTTCTTCTTCTTCTTCTTCTTCTTCTTCTTCTTCTTCTTCTTCTTCTTCTTCTTCTTCTTCTTCTTCTTCTTCTTCTTCTTCTTCTTCTTCTTCTTCTTCTTCTTCTTCTTCTTTCTTCTTCTTCTTCTTCTTCTTCTTCTTCTTCTTTCTTCTTCTTCTTCTTCTTCTTCTTCTTCTTCTTTCTTCTTCTTCTTCTTCTTCTTCTTCTTCTTTCTTCTTCTTCTTCTTCTTCTTCTTCTTCTTCTTCTTCTTCTTCTTCTTCTTCTTCTTCTTCTTCTTCTTCTTCTTCTTCTTCTTCTTCTTCTTCTTCTTCTTCTTCTTCTTCTTCTTCTTCTTCTTCTTCTTCTTCTTCTTCTTCTTCTTCTTCTGCTTCTCCTTCTTCTAATGAAAATGACGCTGTATACCATCCAATCTAATTTCTTTACTGCGGAGTATAATAATTTTACTTATATACTTATATTGCTGTAGCATGCTTTGCTGATTCCCACTATTTTTTAAAAAGACTAATTATAAATCTTATTACCCTTTTATGAAGCCTATAACTCACAAGCGTAGCTTTCTCCTTAAGGCGCCTCCATTTCACTTTTATTTTAGCCCAGTCTTTTCAATTAATACTGCATGCAAATGTATAGATATGGGGTACTCAACTTCTTTTTTATTCTCTGAATATATATATCATGTTCGTTGTACCATTTATATTGTTTGTACCATTTATACTGTAAAAGCACTGTAAATATGAAATATGAAACAATAAACTGAACTAAACTGAAATTTCATTGACTATAGTGCCCGAGAGTAGCCAGAAGGAAACTGGTTCCTGTTATAGGGTTCTCATCACCAGTGGGTTACAAACATGTGGGACTATGTATACAAACATAATAATAGTGATAATAATAATAATTATTTTAATGATTAATAATAATTGACTTGTTGAAACCAAAAGATAAAAGAGTAACCTTACATTTCTGGATAAAGTCCGGTTACATTGTTATTTACCAACTGAACATTAGGTAGTGGACAAATGGATAATAATAATGATAATGATGATGATAATAATAATAATGATAATAATAATAATAATAATAATAATAATAATAATAATAATAATGATAATAATAACAATAATAATAAAATAACAATAATGATAATAATGATAATAATAATAATAATAATAATGATAATAATAATGATAATAATAATAATAATGATAATAATAATGATAATAATAATAACAATAATGATAATAATAATGATAATAATAATAATAATGATAATAATAATGATAATAATAATAACAATAACAATAGTAATAATTATAACAACAACAATAATAATAATAATAATAATAATAATAATAATAATAATAATAGCAGTTTATATAGCGTCATTTCCACTAGATACAAAGTGCTTTGAGATGTCCTTGGGTCAACGCTAGAGTTAAAATAATAACTTACCAGGCAGTGACAGTGAATGTAAAGCAAAGTCAGCTCTAGAGTAATGTTTTATATAAAACAATTAATACAGTAATTTTCCATATTTGTTTGATTGTTTGGTTTGGTTTGGTAAGGTTTCGCGGGAGGTTTAGTTTGGTTTGGTTAGGTTTGGTTAGGTTTGGTTTGTTTGTTTTCTTTCTTTATTTCTTCGGTAATTTTTCTTTGTTTTATTTTTTTAATTTTTTAAAATTATCATTATTATTTTGTTGTTGTTGCTTGTTTGTTTCTGTCGTTGTTTTTGTTTTTGTTTTCAGTCATTATCATTAGGCCTATAATTTGGGGGAAATGCGAGTTCCAATTGTCAAACCAGCTAGTGCGCATGTCCTTGCAGGCCGCTAAGAAAAAAAGGGAAATTCCCCGATAAGCGTGGCCTACCATACCCTTGACGTCATATTTTTGTCGTGTTATGTATATGTCCCTCAATTCAATTGTGTGGAACGTGTTCAAAATTCGGCGGAAAGCAAACAATCAACGAGAGATGGGGAAGTTTTTATTGACATTCGTGCGACAGTAAGTATAGCTGACTAATAGTAAGCCCATGTTCAAATGCCTGATGGCAAGCGTATGCATTTCTCACTGATTCAAAACTTACAATGTAGTCTTTATTTAGCCCGGTCTGTACTGTAGTCCCATTCTGAGTCTTATGTGTACAGTGTAGATCTAACTGTAGTGTAAGTAAGTTTGTTAGTGTGCTTGCGATAATTCGATTTTGGGCAGGGCTAGCTCACACCAAGTAATAGTGGTCATATTGACCACTAAGCGGGACGAATGCAAAAATAATACTCGATATTTTCTGTTGCATGTACTAAAGGTGTGGCCCACACCTTTAGTACATGCAACAGAAAATATCGAGTATTATTTTTGCATTCGTCCCGCTTAGTGGTCAATATGACCACTATTACTTGGTGTGAGCTAGCCCTGCCCAAAATCTGTGGGGGAAAAAATAAGATAGACTAGATCTAGATCTAGACCCACTCATACACATACGAGGTTATCTTCAGATCTAGACCTAGAAATAGAATACTGAATAGATGCTGCGATTGCGAAGTGCAGCCGGTAGCCGGTGTGCAGCTGGTCCATTGTTTGCATTGCAGAATCACTTTAATATACATGGCATCATACTACATCACATATCACACACAATAGCATCTACTCTACTGCCTTTCAAATTCAGCTCTTAAAAATCTCACTCCTTCATGTACCTAGACCGAAAATTCTGTCTTGTTCGTTAGCTCTTCACTTAGAGACAGAAACGGTCGTATCACTCTGCTGTGCAAACCGAATACACATTGACTTTTTAATACACACTAATAACAGTTTGAATACGGCTGCAAGATTTTCAAATGGAGAATACCTTGGACCCAGAATTAGATCTACATGAAAAAGGATCTTTAAATGAATTATTCAGTCAAATTGGTAAATTGAACCGATTCCTTAAGTAGTATAGCCCACTCATCCAATGTACTAGGTTATGATTATAACCTCGTAGATCTACTCCTCTTACATTACGGGTACGTTGAAACTAAGTTTCACTTAACTCACGCTCTTTTACCTCACCATGAAGTAAATTATTTACTCCGGAGGGGTGACTAGGTATTGAAGCTAGGTCTAGCTGGTAAAATTATCATTAATTTTTCAAACTTAATGATAAAAAAGACAAATCTTACCACCTTCCAAAGCAAGTCGTCTCTGGCATCGGAGCATTTTCGGTGGTATGGTGGTTGTGATAGGAAAATCGGACGGGGAAAAAATACTGCCGACCCTTGTCGTTATGAGGCGCCGTTTGTGAAGTTATATTTTTTAAAGAAACTGTATATCATTTGTATATATGTTTTTCCACTTAATTGATAAAGGGAGAGGGAGAGGGAGAGGGAGAGGCTGAAAAATTTGTGGATCTGTAAATAAACTATTGTTGTATTAAACTAAGCATGATATCTGTTGGGATTTTTTTTACTTACATGTATGTATTCGTAATGCTCTTGTTTAATGTGTCTGTTGATTTAAGCTTATCACACTTTTTCTTAATAATAACATTGTATATTTGTAAGGCTGGGTGTCGGGCCGGTCAACCCGTACGGAACCCGGCGGGGTGGGGTTTTTTGCCGGGATCGGGCCGGGTCCGGGTTGCTGAGTGAAATGTCTGAACCCGGTAAAAATAACCCGGTAAATAATGGGTGCTGTAAAGCCGTTATGAGTATTAATTATGACTTTTAAATAAAAACTTGATAGTGGTAAATAATAGGCTTGGGCGGTTCTGCTTTTAGAGAGAACCGATTCCGATTCCGACGCAAGGTCTCGGTTCCAAAGGGAGTCGACTTCGAGGCCGCATCGCACGCATGTCACTGCACTGTAGAGTCTATTGTGTATAGTGCAGCTTTCACAAATGTCCGATTTTCATATAAAACTCCACTTTATGAAATAACTATCAAAATTCTACGTACATGGCTAGGGTAATCATAATCCAAGCTTCAATTTCATAACTGTAATGACGAAAACCATATTGAATTCGCGCTGTAATGATGAAAACCGTTCGTCTTTTTCAAGTTTTCGCGAGCTGGCTGCTGGATGACTGTGCATGGTATAACCAGGAGGTGGCGCTATACGTCATGTTCCTTTTTTTGTATTTTTCACATGGCCTGTAGGCGCCATGTTTTTTCTGTGGTTCCAAACGAACGAAACTCATTTTTCCGATTGATAATGGGTAGCTTAGCTCAAATTATTATTTTGTGGTGTCACTGTGGCGTTAATAATATATGTTTCCTCAAATTTTGGAGGGGTTTTTACTTCAGTTTCTTCCATATTATACATTTTTTCAGTGAGATGATTTTTGACTGGTTGACCATTACTTTTGATATGTGACCAACATTTTTATTAATTCTTCCCTCTTACGGTAATCTTTAAAAAAATTGTTAGCATTATTATTCCTTCTCTTAAAAGACTCGACATGTATTTCTTAATTCTGAAGTACTTTCACAATTAAAAAAATTTTTTTTAAAGACATGTAAGCTCTCTTTTCATTTAATATTTTTTTCTTAGACTTATTTCCTTTATCGTCACTTGCTTTTATTTTTTGTTAATTCTTCAAATACTGAGTTTTCATTCTGGAGTAAATTTCATTGATTTGTTTCAATTATTTTTATATCATCACACTGGATTTAAATATGCAGTAACCAGCAATAACATAATTGTATATATTTTCTGTCCCTACCCTCTGAATATTTCTCTCGCGGCTTGCCATCTCTCTTTCGCTCTTTCTCTTCCAAGCTCTCCTGTTGATCCTCGCTGATCACAACGAGGTGTGCGCTACTAACAGCGTTGTACACACACAGGCAGTCCGACATACACACTGGTTTCGTTTTGCGAAGCCGAGTAGCGGAATGTCTGTTATTTAGGTCTCACACCTTCGTAACTCTTTCATAGCTTTTAGAAGTCAGTATGTTCAATGTTTAATAATTATTTATAAACTATCGTGATTGTAACTTAGCAAGAAGACAAACATAAGTTGGAATCATGATTAAATCATCTTCAACTTCATTCTTTCTCGAAATTCTCGCTCAGGTAGATGATTAGGAAAACACTAACGCGGACTCGCGGAGGCACGCAAAATAAAATAAAAGATATAAATCCAAAATTTGTTATCACGAGTAAATGATCCTCAACTTGCGTCTCCCTCGCTCAGGAAGCTAAATAGGAAACACCATATTTGCGCAATAACGTACTAAAATAAAAACATAAGGAAAATATAAACAAACATAAATTTACCGGGTTTCGGGCCGTGCCGGGACCAGGTAAAAATGTTGACATCTTTACCGGTCCGGGCCGTTCCGGGTAATTTTCTACCGGGCCCCAGGCTTATATATTTGAAAACCTTTCTATGCCTCGCTATTTATTCATCCTTCTGAACATCATTATACAAGGCAGATACAAAAATTCAATTTATTAAATCAAGCCTCCACAAAGTTACCGATTCCCTTTTAAGGGATACAGTGTCAAGCAAAGATATTGGATACTGTGACAAACTGACAATTGTTATTTATAAATCAGGATAAGTGAATCCTCTCCCCCCCCCCCCCTTCACATAAATAAATATTGTGAAATAATTTATATTTGAAAGCAAAATAGATAAATTTAAATAATGGATATTGTTAAATCATCATTTATAAATAATTAAAAACATGAAAATTATTATTCATAAATACATGTACCTGTACTCATTCTATGACATTTTCATACGAATAATTATTTGACAAGGTAAATTATTGCATTATATAAAAAAAAATTGTCTAAATGATAAATTTACAAATGGCGGCTCATACCACGGAACCCCCAAAAGTAATCTTCTATATCGGGCACAAGAGGGCAGCAAAATACATAAAAACGGTACAATCAACTGTTACCTCAGCCCAGTCACGGCAAACAACTTTCAAGCTCCAAAATTCAGCTTTTTCAATACCGGGGTGCAGAAACTTTACATCAAATTCCAGAGTAGACCCAAGGCAACGTATTGGTAAGTGATGTTCCAATTTAACCTTGATATTTATTATGTTTTGGTTAGGACTATTACAGCAGGCTGCACATTCAGCAGGGGTACGTGATCTCAAGTGGGACCGAATGGTTCCGAAGCACGAGTGGTATAGCCTAGGCCCACTCACACTTATGCGAGGTTATTGGAGATGGCCTAGGCTGGCTATACGAGCTCTGTGGCTTATCAATCTGGTACTGGCCACAGAGCTATACAGCCCATGCCTATACTGTGTGTGGAGGAGGATATCAATCAAAAAATCTAGATCTAAATATCACCATTTCCCACATACTGTGAGCCATGCAAACCACCCTCGGAGTTTGCTAAAGGGGTTACCTTCCAGGATCAACTAAGATTGTAAAAATTGAATGAATAAAAAAGAAAAAAAGCCACAAAATTGGCAGGTGTGATCAGGTTTTTTTACCTTGCACTTGTAACTTGTATATATGGGACTACACATGCAAAGTAAGATTGGTGTAGTCCCATATATACAAGTTACAAGTGCAAGGTAAAAAAACCTGATCACACCTGCCAATTTTGTGGCTTTTTTTCTTTTTTATTCATTCAATTTTTACAATCTTAGTTGATCCTGGAAGGTAACCCCTTTAGCAAACTCCGAGGGTGGTTTGCATGGTTCACAGTATGTGGGAAATGGTGATATTTAGATCTAGATTTTTTGATTGATATCCTCCTCCACACACAGTATAGGCATGGGCTGTATAGCTCTGTGGCCAGTACCAGATTGATAAGCCACAGAGCTCGTATAGCTAGCCTAGGCCTTACCAATCTAATATGTAGATCGATCTAGATAAATGAGGAAAAATCAAATTATTGCGATTTTTCCAACTACACATTGGCGTGTAGTCGGTTTGCACAGCAGAGTGATACGACTGTTTCTGTCTCTAAGTGAAGAGCTAACGAACGAGAGACAGAATTTTCGGTCTAACTCCTACCTTAAATGGCTGTTAGGAAGAACTTCTGATATTTCCAGCAACATCCAAAGTCAAATTTATGTCCAAAACTTTAGAAATCCTCGCCGATTTTTTTCGCGATTGCATGTTGTTTTCATTCCGCCAATGTTTCAGACAAAACTTGGCCAATAAAATTTTGTCCACAAAAACACTTGGTATCGCGCGTGCACATCAATCTCTACGATTGCGCACACGGAAAATCAGGACTTTTACATGTACGCGATAGGGACCAAATTTTTAATAACCAAATTTTGGGGGGGGAGATGTCAGCGCTCGAGGCAATCAGGAAATGTACGCAATGACTTGCGATACCATGTTTCGCCAGAACCGACAGTAAATTACGGATTTCATTTTTAGAATGACGTTTTCCAACATCAGTGAGTTGAATTTATTGTATTTCATGGATATGTTAGTGTCTGTATTTGTAAATTAAATGCTGATTTTGAGTGAAGGTTGGTGACTTTTGTGCAGTGGTGTTTGAAAGTCTTGAGGTGTATGACTGCCTAGAGTCTACACACAAAGTATAGTAAAGTCGCTATGAGTGGGCTACACTTGTAGCTGTTCTTTTTTTTGGGGGGGGGTGGGGGGTTTTCCTGCTTTTATTGGAATTGTCTTGCTGACAGGTGTCAGAGTTGACTTACCCGTCAGTATGCAATAAAATGTTCTTCCGAAAGACATCTTCAGCATCACTTATAATGTACAAGCTTATCTGGAGATAAGCTTGTACTCCACAATAGCTTTTACAGATCTTCAATAGCTTTTGTGTGTATCAGCGGCCCTTATCCAGCCTAGATCATTCATGCTTGTACATGAGAGGAAAATAATGATTTAAAATTTCACTTTCAACTCTGAATCTCCAAATTTGTGGCACAGTAAGAGTTATAGAGTCCCTGAATCAGGTATTCTAGCAAGTTTAAGAAAATTAAATCTTGCCTCATATGCGCCTTTCCCGTGTTTTTAAGCATCATGACGTTTCGCTAAGCTACTTAATTGGGGTAATATGTAAAGCACTTAGAAACATCATAGATATATTTGGCACTATATTATATACAGAATTTTATCATTATTGTTATTATTATCAATTAAATGAACTTCAAAAATCACATAGTTAATGACAATTCTTTACCTCATCTTATCTTTCTGCTTCAGTGGAGAGACTGAATACAACAGGAAGGCATTACTACAGGGTCAAATTGACATCCCTCTCAACGAGACAGGACTGAAGCAGGCAGATGCACTAGGACGATACCTGGCCAGAGAAAGATTTGATAGAGTCTACTCCAGTGATTTGAGTCGATGTGTACAGGTGAGAAACATATCACAGGACTGACATTTCGGTCTCGTGGGCCATCTGTCAACTTTTCTGAAGGTTAACTAGACCGACACTATCAGTTTCATGGGCTGTCGGTCTAGTGGGCCGTCAGTCTAATGGGCCGTCAGTCTAATGGGCTGCTGGTGTCATGGGACTGACATTTCTATCTTGTGGGCCATCTGTCAACTTTTTCTGAAGGTTCACTAGATCGACATTATCGGTCTTGTGGGCCATCTGTCAACTTTTCTGAAGGTTCACTAGATCAACATCAGTCTCATGGGCTGTCGGTCTAGTGGGCTACCCGTCTCATGGGACAGACATTTCGGTCTTGTGGGCCAACTATCAACTTTTCTGAAGGTTCACATAATCGGTCTCATGGGCTGTCGGTCTAGTGGGCCGTCAGTCTTGTGGGCTGCCAGTCTCATGGGCTGCAGCCTAGCTAGGGCTAGTCTACTATGAGGGTTGTTGTTTATTACTACAGTTTTTCAGCAAGATGTCCTATTTTCTCTGTTTAACCTGTTAGATACTGAGCCTGAGGTAAGTCGGGCTGCCGCTTATGTTTAACATGTGTGTACCAAAATCAACAGGTTAAATCATAAATTTTGCCATCACCGCACCCTATGCATGTTAAGAGTCCACTACACCTCTTGTATGGGTAGTGGGAATCACCTGCATTTCCTAATCAGTGACTGGAATTTTGTTCCCACCTCCATTCCCCCCCCCCCCCCTGCCATGTATGCAAATTAATTAGAATGATTATTCTTACTTAATGATCAAGAGATTGTCTCTAAAAAAGTACTTGTACATTGTAATGTTTGTAAACTGTTAAAATTTATATTTATCACTAAAGGAAATATATGCATGTTTGGGGTAAATAGATCAAAATTTACCTTCCTGTGTAGTTTAATCGAACCATAATTTTCATTTATTGGAAAATATTTCAAGCACCACATACAATGATTTGATATTTCATTGACATGCTTTACATGTATATTCAGACAGCCGAAGGCGTCTTTAGAAATGCAGCTGTCCCACGACCTAACATTGTGAGGGATGCTCGACTTAGAGAAAGGGTAAGTAAAATTTGCTTTTGACTGTGTCAAGTAAGGTTATAACATGCTCCAGAGGTGAGCCTGATTTCTCAGCCTTATGATTCATTTTTTTTTATTGATATAAATGGAATTAAAGGGGAAGTTCACCCTGAAGATTACGTGAGTTTAAAAAATGCAGAAAAAATAAAGAAAAATATTGGCGAAGGTTTGGTAAAAATCGGTCAAAAAATAAAAGAGTTATGAGTATTTAAAGTTTCGGATTAGTGACGTCACATGCGAGCAGCTGCCCATTGGTCATGTAATAAATATTCCATATATTCGCTTTTTTTTTTACGTTCCACGATAAATCAATATTGTTTCTTTTCAGAATCTAGTATTGAATAACATTTCTGACAATATATCAAATGCACAGACGAAAATATTCTAAATTTTCTGAGAAAACTGTATTTTATGGAATATTTATCACATTACATAATAAAGGAGCTGCTCGCATGTGACGTCACAAAATCAAAACTTCAAAAGTCCATGACTCCGTTATTCTTTCACGGATTTTGTCCAAACTTTCGCCAATATTTTTCTTTATTTTTTCTGCATTTTTTAAACTCAAGTAATCTTCGGGGTGAACTTTCCCTTTAAGTTTAATTCATACCATGTCACAAAGTTTGCAAAAATGTATCCCCGAAACTTTGTAAGAAAAGTTTTTAATTGATCATGCTTCCTCTTTTTTTTTTCCCCTTTCAATGTCTAGCTTAACACGACTATTGTGCCATGATATCCAGCTTTACAATTTTGAAGTCATTTTTAATTCTAATTTTAATTGTAACACCTGAAGCTTGAGTGGTACTACGCCCTTGATAATGCTGCAGGTGCTTTTGATTATGATTTTGTAGTTTTCATTTTAATCAAAGTATGGTTAACAACGCTTATCAGGTCTGACCTAAATATAATACTATATACATCTTGTGGAAATAATGTCTCTGCTGTAACGCTCGGCTCACATGAGGTGTTACGTAGCTTTGCGAACGTGATAGCACATAAAAGCATGGGAAAGACACATATATATGACAAAATTATTCTAAATCGTAATTTTATTCTACAGAGGCATAACCAAAATATTAGGATGTAGAATTAGTATTTAACTCTATGAACACTTTTAGGCAAAATAATATGAAAACTTTTATTCAGATAAGTCTGATTGTGATTTTAGATGCACATACAAAACTAGCAATTTTTGTTCTGCGCATCTTTCCTGCGTCTTTATGCCCCATTGTGTTTCACTAAGCTACCTTTGTTCACTAGCGCCAATCACTCCAGCTTTGAGAATGTTAATCCAGCTGACAAGCTGCATATGATTATTCCTATAATGTGTAAATTCATTATTTTTGTAAATCCATACCAGTGAATAACAATTTTACAAATGGAGGTAAATACTTAATTTCAATTTCAATTTCTGTTAAATCTACATTTAGGCTATAATATTCAGTAAATTGTGGTTGTGAATAGAGACTTACAGTTATACTCTATCTGTAAAAATCAAATATTTGCACTTTTCTTTACTTTTTTTTTATTTCTAGGCTTTTGGTGAAGCAGAGGGGAGGTCTAGAGAAGAGATCAAAAAAGCAAAGGCAAGCAAGGAAACCTTGGACCCAGTGGGTGCAGAAACTCGCAAACAGGTGACCTTTGACCTTTCATTCTAAAACCTAATGTTACCATGTTACTTAGGACGAAGTAATCTAGAATATTGAGTGTTGTATTTGTGTGGATCCTTTTCTTAGCAGTGTAAATTGCTCAGAATGATTTTTGTTTATTCCAGTTAATGTCAATATTACTACATGTATTTATTCTGGTTTTATTGTAATTTTTCCAGTCTCCTTTTCTTTAATCTGCCCTACTTGCAATTAAGCTTGATCTTCTATCTTTTCTCCTTTCTCTTTTTTGTATCTTGTATTACATCCATTTTGTACTTTCTTACCTGGGGGGTGTTTCATAAAGCTGTTCGTAAAGTTATGCATGACTTTACAAATGACTTAAATATGACAAGCCAAATGGGATGCTCAATCATTTTTAACTGCATCAACTAAAGTTGAACTGTGCAGATGTAGATTAACAGTCTTATTATGACAAACATTTCTAATGCAAAGTATATTTTTTGTAATAATTTAATTGAGGTTATTGGAAATACAGTCACACTTTGTTAAAACATTAGGAAAAACTTTGGGCATCCTATCTAGCACTTCATATTCAAGTCGTTTGTAAAGTCATGCGTAACTTTACGAACAGCTTTATGAAACACCCCACAACTCTGCTATTCCATTGTTGTGTCCTCTCTGCTTTTTCCTTGCTCCATCATGGATAGCAGTTTTCAGGCTTGGAGGCCCTGTCACCTTTCTGTTTGAGGCTAAGGCAGCTTTATAGCGAAACGGGGTGGTGCGAAAAGACGCGTCCAAAACGCCAACGGCGAAATTGTTGGTGATAGTGGTGAATAAAAAAGTTGTATTTTGATATTTTTAATCACAGTTTTGGTAAAATTTAGCCTAATCAAGGTAGTAGAGGTATTTTAACCCGCTCTATGGGTTAATGATATGTTTCTAAATAAAGTTATGTTTTTCAACAATATGCATTTTGCGTTCCGGATGGGTCTTTTCGCACCACGACGTTTCGCTGAGCTACTTTATTCGGGTTTTATAATGTACATAGTCTGAGCATACATAGCTCAGACTACTTGGGGTTTTTTTGCAGGCAAATGAGTCAGACCAAATGGTATCCCTGCTCTGTTCATGATTATGTACAACATTCAGTGCCTAACAGACCTTATGACCATATTTCTTAACCTGCTGCCCATGGGAACAGTGTAACCCCTGTATTAAGCCTATGGGAATTTGAGAATTCAGTAATCATTGGGTTTAATTTTGTTGTATTTCCTTCTTTCTTTTCTCTTTAGGTGGTTGACAGAGGATTGTCTTTCATTCATGACCTTTGCATAGATGTCCATAAGGAATATGGCCATGGGAGGGATTACCGCAGCAAAATGGCGGCAGGCTCTTACTCTACAGAAGATGAAAAAGATATAGAGGAAGATCAAAAGGAAATAGAGGAGGGTGATTCGTTTGAAGTCGTCTTTGATGGGGAAGATGAGAATGCACCAGCAGACGGCACCTGCTTCAGTGGTATTACACAGAATTCAATACATCGGACTGTGGTAAATGAAAAAAAGGACATTTCAAGTGTCAGGTCCGAACAAGAAGCAATTGGTGGGACTACACAAAACACTTCAGCTGAGACATCACTCAAGCACCTGGATTCACAAACCAACACTACCTCAGAAGCAATAGGTGGGACTGCAGCAGTAGGTTCTAATAGGAAAACCCTACATTCTTCTATTTTCAAATCAGATATCACAGGGATCAATAACGTTCCTCCCTACTGCCCTCACATTTTTGTATCATCGCACGGGTACATACTCCGTGCCTTGTTCCAAACCCTGCAGAAACAGTACAAAATAGGTTTCCCAGGCGGAAATTCTGTCCTTAGAAGTAGATGCCCAAATACTGGGCTCAATACTTTTGTATTTACACTAGATAGTGATGGAATCCTGAGTGATGTAGAATGTTATTTTGTGTATGCCATCGATCATTTGGAAGGCATTGATTTTATACTCGTATGAGAGAGGAGAGAAAGGGAGGAAGAGAGAGAGAGAGCAAAATCAAGAGCTTTATTTTTGTTTATTTTTCTACAGAGTATTATGTATGAAGTTTATATTTGTGCATTTGATGTATATCAATTTGAAACCTTCAGTAGTTGACTTATTGCACAATGCACCCTGTCCTGGCTGCAATAGGAAACAGATTTCCTACAGGAATTTTTTCCTGACTGCCCTCTCATGTGAAGCATACTTTCACTGCCAAGATTGTAGTGACTGAGTAGTCTTCAACAATCTTGTATTATCTATACCCATTTGAGGTTGATCTCATTTCTATTTACATGTAATATGTATTTTTTGTGGGTTGGATGTTATCTCAGGCTTGGGTTTCAACAGGTTAACAAGAGGGGTTTTAAAGGTAACCCTTTTAGTCTTTCAAGTTTTGTTGATGAGAATTTGTCAATGAGTTGTAAATGAGTGGGAAATATTTCATTATAATGAAACATTTGTGTTGTATGTTTACATCACGCCTGTCACCTAGTACAGTGGAACCTCGTTATAACAAACTCCTTTGGACCAAGGAAATTACCTCTTTATATCGAAACCATGTTACATCAGGGCTAAAAAACAATATAATACAAAGAAGTGGGACCAGCAACATGACTTACAAGTAGTTATAATGAGAGTTTGTTATAGAAGTGTTCTTTATGACGAGGATCCACTGTACTACTACTCTACATGTATGTTTCTTGCATATCTTCTGTGACATCTTGTTTTGTGGCAGATATTCTTGTGATTCGGAATAGTCAAACACATCTTAAGATCCTCCAAAGTTCTCTCTAGTGATTGAAATCTTAATTTGTGTTGGCATAATGTCACTGTCCTTGTCTCTTTTTTTTCGTTTATTAGTATCTGGGTCCTTATGCTTTGCATCCACGATATCCTTAAATTCCTCGAATTTGTCTGCTATGAATAGCTTATCTTCATCTGAATAGTTTGATTTTCATGACCTTTTCGTTGCCACAATAGTAGCGGTACCTCAACTATTGGCCTTTAACTGATTTTCCTTGCTATCTTCAAATTACAAACCCTACATGCAGTGAAGTAAATTACTGCCTTTAGGGACAAACAGAATACCGGTATATGTAATTTAGCCTACCAGACAACTGCATGAGCAACCCTCCCTCTTCTATCTATTCTACCCAGTTCACAACTAAAAACCCTTCTACATTGCTACCAGCTATCAAGGTTCTTGTTAAGGTTTAATGAATAACAATTTACTTGGCAACTTGGTATTTGGCAGCTACAGATAAAAGAAACCTTCAGTTCAGTTACTGCGCAGTGGCATCAAGCCTTCTACAAAAACTCTCTTGTATGCGTCCATCAACTTTAGCTTCGTCTTGTTCTTCATGAGTTATCTTGCCTCACAAACTTGGTAATGATGGTCTTGGCAGCTTTTGGCTGAGAGTTGCCCCCTCCCGCACGTTTGCCAGGCAACCGATGACTCACTGAGATGTTCAGTAATGTCCACTCCAGTATCCTTTGCCAACTTCGCCACAGTCTCAATAGTATTCTCATTTGATGATTCCTCTACAAAATGGATCCTAACGTTCTCCCTCCTCCCGTTGGTCTCCAGCCTGTCCAAGTCAAATTTGATCTTCTGAGACTGCGTTTTCAGACTCCGCAAGCCATCACTGCAGAGGCAGCTAAATTGACCCCAGCCTCCATAGCTGAGGTCACTGCGGCAGTAACAGCCTGGATTAATGAGGGGCTGTATATATAGCTAAAACAATGCTCAACACAATCTCACCCATGCTTGCCTTGTCAAGCATGGGCTTGGACGAGGGTATGGATGCAGGCTCACCACTTGTTGAAGCACTAGCTTTTGGACTTTGAGCTTGAGACTTTCCAACTGGAGATGAAGCATTAACGTGACACGCATCATTTCCAACAGCACGTTGAACAGCATCAGATATTAAATTTTTGAAAGACACTTCACCATCCAAATCAACACGATTATCCAAAGTTTCACCGAGCACAGAAAACTTGTTTGCAACCGTCTTTGCCTAGTCTAGTCAATGAATATATCTTGTTTTATATCAAATAGCTTTTGAAGTAATCAAAAGGGGGAGGGGGTTGGTCGAGAGGGTTTATATGCAAAGGTAATCAAACTTGTTGTTATTGGGGTTCCACCACACACCTTATTCCACTCTACAAGCACGACAAAGGCAAGGAAAAAGGCATGGAGACGGTCAGTGTTTTATCGAAACATGTTACAAACAAACTCCATATAATATAGTCCCTCGTCACATGTTATAGAAAAGCTGCTCATTTACCTTCCATTTCTTCCTGTCTCATTGCCTTTTGGTGTCTGATGGCTTTCATCAACCACTTCTTATACCACATGCATTTACTCCTAATGCGAATGATATTCTCACGATCTATTCCCTGATGAGGGCCTCCAACTTCCATTACAAGGAATTCACAGCAATTGTCCAGGCAATGGATGTACTCATGCTAGGTGTTTGTCTTCAGTTCCTTCTCCTCTTTTCCTCATTTCTGCTCTTCTCTTTCATTTCAGGTATTTCTTTAAGCTTCTTGTACTTCCTTGTTTATAGAATTACATAAATAGGCCTACATAGAAGTGAGATTTAGTCTGCTGACTTGGCACTGGAACATAGGTTTTCATGAAGGGCTCCAGTCAAGGGAGCATGCTCTTTACCAGTATCGATCGTCTCTGTGAGAGTCTTGCAAACATCTCTGTAGTGATTCTTCTTTTACATTTACTCCTTATGTGAATTACTAAGGAATTCACAGAAATTTCTCAAGACAAGGCAATGCATGTACTGTACTTGTGCAAGGTGTATTGTTTCAGTCCCTTTGCTTTATGCAAATGATATGTTTTATCAAAACATATTATAAACAAACTCCACTCTCTAAATGTAAAAGAGTGAAATTCCTCTCACAAGGAGTTAAATGAGGGACAAGCCTTTTTTCGAGTGAAAAAGGAGTCACTAATTCACTCAAGAAATGGTGAAACACTAATCCTTGAAAGAGTGAAAATTTTATCACTCATGTGGACAGATTTGGAGAAAATTATCTCTTTTCTGAGTGAAATCATCAACTCAGTTTCAAGAGTATTAACCACTCTTTTTCAAGAGTATTAACCACTCTTTTTCAAGAGTGGTGCCTGTAGTTCACAACAAAGAAATGACACTGAACTTCAAGGGCAGTCAGTTTGTATTTTAAAAACTTTAAAAGTTTAAATTTAAAAAAATAGCATTAACATGTTTGCATATTAAATTTATAGATTAAAAAAACCCACGGTGGCTCACTCAGCAATATGCTGGTCTCTTGTTGGACCCTGCAGTGCATACATTACCTTCAAATATCCTGGTGATTTTGTCACAAAATCCATGGTCACACAGAAAGGCAGAAACCACAACATTCGCCATGTTGAGAAATGATCAAGTTTAGTACGTATGTACGTGCCTGATTCTCTTTGGTGGAATTCGATTTCGCGCATCACTTGTTGCTCATGAGTGAAAACTAAGCAAGTCTTGCTTCTTTTCTCTTTTAAGGGAGAGGTTTTGTTTGTACAACAAAGGCAGACGCATGTCATTTCTTCGGCTTGAGCCAGAGACATGAACTTCTACAAAGTCTTCTTTGAAGTCATACTTGACTTTGATAACAGATGGATCTGCCAAATTTTCAGCCAGTTGACAGGATTTACAGTTGTCTTTCTCCATGTACCTTCCACAGGGTGTTGTCATCTGCCACAGATCAAAGAAGTCCTCTTTCATGATGTCGGCAACTTCATACTGGTTCCTTTGCCTTGCTGTTTGAATAACTGGTATCCACTGGTCGGGATGATGGACTGTTATTCCCCTTTTGTTTCTATGCAAGAATGCATTCCATTTGAGTATGTCCGCCTATCAAAAACTTGTGATCAATGGTAGCAACATTGGTGTGCAAAACTGCAAAATGCAAAGTGCAAGCTATGATTCGATTTTGGTTTTGGCCTCTGCAGCAATCAGAAAAGAAACTTATTTGTATGGTATCAGGATTAAGTGACTGCATAAACTTTAAAAGGCATGAGCCAACTTCATTGTAGTTTCATGCCAGACATGTGTAGCAGTGTCCACATGCAGTAACCTGGTTGTATATCGTGAAGTTGTATGTAGACATATTCCGCTTATAACAGAACGAAGATGTCTGGCCATAGGGTGTAGTCATGACTTGCTGAAGATCAAAAGTTTGTTTGAGTGGGAGATGGTATAAGTACAACCAACGTGCTCGCTTTTGACTTGCCCTTTTCTTTCTATGTAGTTTCGTGCCTCCACCTCCAACCTTGTTCTCTGTTAACTCTGCCTCCACAGCATCTACATGTATGGCCTTCTCACAGGTTTCAGCATATTGCACCAAACTATGAAGACCACAGAAGAAGAATGTAAGCTGACCAAGCAGTGCCTGTTCTGCTTCTGTCAGGGTCTCCCAGTTACTTAATATCGTTGGAAGAATATCCTGTCTATAGTTCTTCAGAAGTTCATGCCACTTCAGTTCAGTTGCAGCCCTGACATCGTGTTTCCTATGTGAGACAGGATTTTCTGGCCTCCAGAAGTGGCCTTTGAGCATGCTTGATCGAGATCCCGAGAAGCTCCTTGAATGTATCCAGGGTATCTACTGCTGACTTGGTGGCTATGTCCCACAGCCCAAGAACGTAATAGCGATTGTCAGCAGGAGAGGCATAATAACCCATCACCATTTCTCCAAACTTGGATGTTTCATCGGTGTACAGTGTGGTATTCTCCCTAGAGAGCTCCGATGATAGTTGATCTTGTGCAGTTTTTTTAGATGGCAACCTTGAGCACTGCTCAGGTGTCCAGTGATACTTTCAATAACTCCAGCAACTTTTGAAACCCCAACATGGCTATTAAGCAGATCATAAACACAATTTGTCAAAGCAGTGTTAAAACAACGTTTGTTTTCATCAAAGGTCTCCATTACCTCATCCTGTGTTGCCTGAACTTTCCTTTCGCGATCTGTGTTGCTATCTCTCAATAATGTTAACTTTGCTTGAGTGACTTGACTTCTTCTTGCAAGCTGGAGATTTCTTCTCCACACTGATCATGTCTGACCTGGCCTTCTATCTTCTTTGTTTTCTTCCTTTGGTAATCCTCTCGACCCTTTGACTTTTGACGGCTCTTCTTAGGCTCTGGCCTTTCTCTGTCTCCTTGGTCAGGACAGCCTCTTTTGCAGCTAGTTGGATGGATTTATCTGTGCTATCTTCTACAGCTTGTTTGGCTTCTGTTTCAAAAAGACAAGCGGTGTGCTTTGGACAAAGTCCTGTTGTTTTGGGCCTCCTCAAGGATGGCGTACACTTTGGTGGAGAAAACTCACTGTCCAAGAAAGTTTGGTATTTTGGGGATATGTTACCTTTGCTGTTTTCTTTTCACAAAGCACTTCTTTGATGGTTTTAGATGGGTGATTGACTTCTCGAAAGAGTTAATGGGTGAATCGTTGTCTGGATACAAACATTTCAAGTACTCTGCTTTTTCACTTTGAGACTTGGATGACAGGTGCCCCAAAATTTGACCGTCACAGATCAATCACAGATCACAAATCATGAATCATGGATCCTGAAGAACCTTGCACTTTGATATTGAAGGATAAAGGCATTAACATTTTTATTTTCATGCATGATGACACATATTTCATACTTGAGAAAACTAATCCATTTCTTCAGCAGAAATTTCTGAGGATATTCCTTAAATGATGAAATAAATTATTATAATAGTAATTATGTTACTAGTGCATATAAATGTCAATGGCTCACTTATGTGTTCAATAAAATATCACTGCCTTTAAAAAGTGCTATATTCAACTTTGCAAATTATGAACTTGTATTATTATGAATGATTTTTAAAGTGCTCTGTCCAGATTCTAGGCCTATTTTTTTTCAGAATAAAAGAATACTGTATCATCTCGTTAAAAAAAAACCCTGAAAAAAATTGAACAATTGATCAAAATGAGGATAAGAAAATGACAACAGTGTATGATCATAGTAAAGATAGTAAGGATGATAACAATAATGTTAATAATGACAATGATTGACCATAATACATTAGTTTTAAGATTAGATCATAAAAAACATAAAATGAAACAGAAGACCTTAGACCAATCATATTTATTAAATAAAGGTTTTCCCGGCCGAATTCGTCAAAACAGCATTCAATTTCATGATCAAGCATTCAAATTCACGCAGTTTTTAGTCCATCCCTTTTCCAGTGTTTCAATTTAACACTTTTTGCGTTCAATTTATTTTTTAAACACTGAAATTAGTAAAACTATCGTTCAAATTAACTGCAATTTGATTCAATTTGGTAATGAATAACCGTCATTCAATTTCGCCAAGTTTGAGTGGAAGAAGAAATTCCTTGCTGAATCGCGGTTTCATTTTCGTCTTCAGGCAATCACTTTCGCACTTACGCCATTCAATTAAAACAACGTAAGTGGTTTCTATCTCTTTTTCATTTTCATTTTTATTCTCTTTTTTTTAATTTCTTTTCTGTCATTATACATTTGACATTCACATTTCTTTTCTTTTTTTTTCAATTTATATGACATTATTCTTTAATCTTCTGTGGTCTACTTCTTTATCTTTGCATACAATGAGTATAAACTGCCTGTCATACATCATGTACATGGTCATGGGTTATATATATATTTTGTTGTGGTCTTCAGGGTCTTTATTTGCATATCTGTGAGGGGGTTTCTTTTCATATTTTTTTTTCTTTTCATCTTTTTTCATCTTTTTAAAGTCATATACTCGTTTTCTTCAAGTTGTTTGACTCTCAACAGTATGTTTCATCCATCAATTTCCTGACCATTCAGACACCTGGGCATGTATGTCTGTGAATGGTTGAACCACTGGGTACACTTGGCAGGGGTAATGGCGTCGACACACCGCTCTGCAACTTCTCCTAGAATGTTGCACCGCCACTGTTGCATGTTGACTCCAGCTCGCTCAGCTGCCATCCTGTCTCCGACCCGACCTTGCCACTCAGGTTGCGCCAGGCATTTCTTCACTTCGCTCTTAAATGAAGAGTGTGCCATCTCAGTCATATTTAAGAATGGCGAGTAGGGAGGAAGGAGCTTCGTTTCCATGAGAGCGTTGGCATCCGCTGGTAGCTCAGCTCTCACGTGCGGCCTAGCGTTGTCATAAATCAAGATGACTGGCTCATCATCTGGAAACATTTCGTTGCATTCTGCGGCTGTAGCAGCGAGGAAATGCTCGAACCTTTCCCTGGTGACAGTCTCGAAAGAGATTTCATGATGAACGAGACCAGCGGCTGCAGAAACTGCAAACGTCACATTACAGTTACGACCTCTTTGCCAGTGTACAACCCTCCTTGCCGGAACGCCTCGTAGTGCCCTTCCTTGAGTACGACGTGTCCAAATGTTGTAGCCACATTCGTCAATGAAGACACAATTGGCGACGATGCCGTGCTCCAGGAACCACTCGGCATAGTCTCTTCGTTGTTGGATCACTCGTGGTGAGTTTCTAGCGTCAGGTACATCCTCTGCGAGCTTTAGCGTGAAGAGCATGCCATCGAGAGTTCTAGCAATCGTCGACAAGGACACGCCTGGCTTTTGAGGAAGACCTTCCCGAAGCTTGTCCTTCATCTGGGTGAGTGTAAGCAAAGGGTTGGTCTCAAGGGCATCCCGAAGAAAGTTCTTCATCTCTTCGTCCATTTTGGAGTTATGTGCCCCTCCTCTTGGAAGCTTGTTAGCTCTGCCAGTTTCTAGATAAGTTCGTACAATAAATCGAGCAGTAGACCTTTTTATCCCGAGATTATCTGCTAGTTCAAGATAATCTTGGTTGTTTCCTTCGAATGCTTCAACCAAGCGACGTCTGTCGACATCAGAGATACGATTGTATCGTACACGAGCTGCCATGATACCTGGTTCTAAGAACTATACCAAACTGAAGAACCTTCTCTGACAACGATTATCGGTGTAATGAGAGCTATCTGCTAAATGCTATCATAATATTGTTCTTTCTACATTCATGATTTTCATGAAAGCAAAAACATACACTGACTCATTATCATAAGATGAAAGACATTGCACAAATGTCTAGACCTTTTCGGTTTGGGTGCTTTTTTTTTAAATGTTAATGTATATATAACGGGGGGGGGGGGAGGAGGCTTCAAGCATGCCTAACATAAGCACTGACACCTGAACACACCTGCAGCTCTGAACACCTTGCTCTTTCTTCATTCGTAATTTTCATATAAGCAGAAACATGCATTAACTCATTTCCATAAGATGAAAAACATTGCACAAATTACGAAACTGTATGCCTATTCATGAAATTGTTTGCGCAGATTCTTTCCACGTCCTGTCCTGTGCGAATTTGAATGCTGTTTACATAGATATTTAATTTGAATGATCTTTCTGCACTTTTGTATTCTAACAGTAGTAAATCGCATGCTTAAAAAATCAAATTGAACGATAATATTTGCTTTTTAAATGCTGATCCACATTGTCAATCAATTTCGCGTGAAATTGAATGAAAATATCGTTGATTCCGATGATAAAATTGCGAAGATGGGCGGGAAAACCTATATTAAATAAAGCAAATATCAAAAAATAAATAGATAATTAAAGGGGGGGACACTTAAGACTGTCAAATAAAAAGAGAGGTCTATGATAATAATAATTTTAAAATCTATTACACTTAATAATACTACTAGATCTTCTGATAAAAGAAATAGCCTATTAAAAGTATTAATATTTAATAATTTAGGCGGCCTAGTCTACAAACAAAAAAAAATCATGAAAAAGTTTTTTTATTTCTTGAATCATTCTTTCTACTGTTGGACGTACTGCCCTTTCACTTTGGTCTGTTATTCAGCTGGGCCCCCCTTTTTTTCTGAGGCTGAGGAATTTCTTTTTTTGCTTGTCAGGTAATGCCCCCTCCCCACCCTTTTATTTTTCTTATCCACCAAAGCAGCGCAGCCCCCCCCCCCCCCACCAAAATTATTTTGCTCATAACACGGCTTTCGGTCTATGCTACTGTTAATAAACATGACAGTCAAAGGCATCATCATCAAACTCAACTCTCAGACATACAGTATAAAAATATATTAGAAATCAAAAGACAGAAGAAAAAAATGTGGAATAAGAAAAGGTAAAGCCAGGCATTCATCAGCCATGATTTTTTTAAAATTGCACACATATCCACCATCAACTACAGTATATGGAACTACAGAGAATTCCCACTTTTCGACAGAGAGGGCACCCTTTGTTCACCAAACGATCACTAGTCCCCCCAATAAACTGTACATGGCTTCAAGTTGAGCTCCCGCTTCTAACCGTCTTTTTCATTTGCTACAAGTTTGGTAGCAATCGATAGGGTACAAGTCAAACTATTGTACACAAAAACATAGATCAGATTATGGTCAGTAGGGGTCATGTTGGAGTTATATCACTTCAAACACACCCTGAAATTCCCCTTAAATATTTCTTTTTTATAGTTCTAAATTTTAACAAAAATCTTTTTTTTTTAATCTGATTTTTTGTAAAAGTGAGAGGTTACACTCTTACCTTCGTTTCAAGCCATTGTGCAGCCTGGATAACCCCCTAGATCTCTCGGACTGTGAAATTTCTCTTGACCTGTCAACCAGGAAAAAGTACCCAATGTTTACATTCATTTTTAAAACGCTCTGCACTGTTGCGAATATGCACAGAAGACCGCTTAGAAACTTTGTTCTTTCTTACGGAAAGCAACCTCAGAGCGGTTAAAGGACATTTTCACGTGACAAATGTAAGTTATTCTTTCATAATATGTCAGTCGATTATATTGTAAAACTTAAAGGCAAGAAAAGAGATGTCAATTGGGAATGAAGTAGTTTGTCAATAGAATTACTCGGTTGACATGTGGACTTACCTATAATCTTTGGTATATCCCGTCAGAGCTCAGAGGTTTTCGTCACACGTCCTTTCAGTAGTCCAGTAATTGTCAAAAAGCGCTGTATCCTCTCTGTCCAATGGTGACGTTATCTGACCCTCTGATTGGTCCCTTAGCAAAAAAACTATATAACAAAAACACATTTAAAACTAGCCCTCCAGGGTCCCCCAAACCAAACCATGTTCCCGTACTGGGGAGCCTCACACTGACCCTCCCCTGGCTATGGTGCCATCTTACCCACCCAGGAGGTACGTTTCTTGGGTCTAGGTAAAGAAGGAAAATTCCTTTCCTTTCTTTTCCCTTTATTTCCCATTTGCATATCTCATTGGCCTGACCCTCTGGTCCCTTAGCAAACGAACTATATAACAAAAACACATTTAAAACTAGCCCTCCAGGGTCCCCAAACCAAACCAAACCATGTTCCCGTACTGGGGAGCCTCACGCTGACCCTCCCCTGGCTATGGTGCCATCTTACCCACCCAGGAGGTACGTTTCCATGCCTAGGTAACCCCGCCACAGAACGGGGGCGCTCGCTTCAATACATGAAACAGGTTCACCACCCATTACCCTGGGACTTTTTAAACAAAACATTGCCAACTGGGCAATAAAAAGATATTTCTTTTAAAAAAATATCTCTCTCAGACCCCACAAAAGAAGGGTCTTAAACTTACGTACAAATTTGCTAATATAGCAAAAATATGGTAGGAACTTGAAAGTTCCCACCGTGTAGTAAAAATTAAGGGAACAAATTACTCCCTTATACATGAACCTCCTTGAGAGAGAGAAGACCCCACCAGGACTTCACGGCTACTCTATCAGCCGTAAAGCCTGAGGGCGTTAACCCTTGTTATATCTAGCAGAGTGAGACACCCCACATTCCACCAGTTCTCCCACTTCCCCGATATAGGCAGGGGTGTTAATCTTCAGCTCCCCACCCACAGGCAAATTCGGAGAATCAATCTCCAGCAGCAGACGGTTGCGAGGAACCTTTCGCAAGGCCACTAGCTTTCCTTGTCACAAGGATCTCACAAGAGCGCCAAAGCTGAAATAGGCATTGGGGAATGCCTTCCCCCATGCCTCAACTTCTTGAGGGCCCAGGGTGCAACCGTGGATATGGATCCTCTGATGCCTGTTTGCCCTCTGTTGGACTTTTGTCCACCAGGTATGGAAGGGGACATCAGATGTTGCCGCCCCCTTCTCCCTGCGGATGTGTAAGATCAAAACCCTACCGGTTGCACCCACCTTCTCAAAGATACATGTAGCCCTGAAAAGGGTGAGTAGCCGGGGCCAAATGTCGGACGGGGCAGTGTAGTCAAGCCCCACTTCCCCAATGGCACCAACCCTAGGATCACAGGCCAATTTGCTGAGGACATCCAGAGTGAGATCGTCACAGTGGGAAGCATGCTTGGGGTGTATTCCCACCACCACTTTCCACTTGCAGTCTTCAGGAAACTCTACATTCCTATTGGGGTCGCGATAATTCATCACTCCCCCACAGAGCTTCACGGGAACACGTGGTTCTCAGGCTGAGGTGTCTCTATACACCCCAAGAAGGCCCTGCCTAGCCTTGCTTCCAACCTGTCTAAATGAAAATGGTTATCAAATGTCACCGGAACTGGAGGCTTGCTGGCCATCAGGGCATATAAACCACCTGGGTGCTACAAAGGTTGTGTCGAGTGTCCCAACGTAGCATGGGACTCCAATGCCCCTGCCTCGGTCGGGGCTTTACAGGGATGTTGTCCGCAACACCTGAAATCGATGGCCGCTCCAGGGCCTGCGGAAGTGAAGGTATGGGTTGACCAGAAATGCACGAACTGGTTGCCGGCACCTCCCTGCCTGGCGCAGGGCAATTCATCTGCCCCAATTGGTGGAGTTGTTCCACTTGAGCCGAATCCAATTTCATCACCAACCAAGCCAGGATGCGCCCATGTAGCATCCCGGCAGGGGTGTTCGAAGGGCGAACACTAGAGTGCTTACGAAACTGGAGGGGCAGTGCGACGGGGGAATCGACCGACCGTGACCGTCCTCGCACACCGTTCCCGTCCTGTTCTTAACTTTAGTTACGATGCGAAATGGACGGCGACGCGAGCGCGACCCCCGCCGTTAACAGTATACGCCTCAGTATTGATTGGTGCCCCATGTCTGCCCATATACGCACAACTGCACAAATCCAAACGTCAAAAAGGGAAGCATACTCTCTACACATAATCTTAATATCATTTATAGTGATATGCATGTGCAAAAATTATGAAAAACTGATGAGAAAGGTCTACTTTACATAACATCTAGGCCTTGAAAATGTCACCTTTCATACAAACAAACCCAAACTGCGTGTAAATGAGTGCGCAGACATTTTCTTTGCAATGTCAAATTGACACCATGTAAACATCGCCTTTTCTTGTGAAAATAACATTAGAATTTGATGATATTTTCGGCACAATTACCCTCCAGAACATGAAGATTAAAATGAAGTAAGCCATTAGGGGAACACCAAACACAAAGCTTGTCAATGTAAAGACTAAAGTGAAATGTTGGGTGCACGGACACAGTCATAAAACCCACCATCATGTATTGAACTGTGACTTGAACTAGTAAAGTAGTAGGCCTATTCAAGTTTGATTAACTTGTTGGACTTAGAAACAATTTATTTGGAAAAGACTCAAAGTTAAATCTGCAAATTCACTCATCGAGCAAGTACTTGTGCTGGTAGCCATATTTCACAACTAACTGGAACTTCTAACAGTTAAATATAACAATTCTTTTCTTGGACTTGGTGATCGTGCGTATCAACATAAGTTGCTGTCAGCTGTCATACATGTGCGTCTTGTTTACATCCAGTGTACACAATTGCATAGATCCGTCCTGTTAGCAGACCGGACGTTATTTCGCCTGAATACTGTCCTGAAAATGAACGGGACGGAGAGAGTTTCGCATTGGCGCACGCGCAGATCGATTTTCCGCTCGAGTGAACGTTCTGTTCGCTCTCCCGTCCTGTTTCGTAAGCTCTCAACTAATATTCTGGGGCATGTGCATCCCACTGGTCTGGAGGAACAACTTCATTTGCTCCTCCATGATCTCAGGGAGATTCCATCCCCAACCATCTGGTGTCTCTTCATCCACCAGCTCCATTAAACCTTCCAGGCGTTCAGACCTGGTAACAGCCTTCCCAAAAAAAACGTAAGCAGGCGGTACGTCTGAGTACCAACTGTGCCTGAGCCTCCTGGGACGTAGGTTGTCCCGGCCTAATCTCAATGCCGCTGGCATAAGCCCATACATGTGCATACACAACTTAGCGCTGGGCCGTACCCAGCAGCCTGGCATCGGGCAAATACCCCGGATCTTACGCGTAGGTCCCTCACTGCACCCACCAGCATGGCGCCTCTTTTTCGGGGACTTTGCACTGCCCGGCACCAGCCAGGCTTGGGAACACTCGGGGCCCTCATAACCCAAGCGTACAGCACCACTGGCACTTCGTCAGGTCAGAAGGTTCTACCCGGCCACGGACACCCTGGTTCCCCGAGTCTTTCCTTCGGCCTCCCCTAGCAGTTGGAGGGGGAGTGCTGGTTGACACAGGGGTTTAACCTCCCGTGTCCATATCCTGCACTGGTTCCTCCGCCTCCTGCTCGGGAATCGGCGTAGGTAAGGCCCCTGGTTCCGGCCACTGGGTACCCAGGGTCTCGGAGTTCTACCCTCTTGTCCTGAGCACTGAATACCCTGGTTCTCAGTTTTCCCCCACCTTGGGGAAAGCTCTCGAGAAGCCCTCCCGTGGAAAGTTGGGACCCGAGTCAGGATGGCTGGAAAGCGCTGGCTCTCAGCCATTCCCGGCTCCCACCGAGCTATGGTAACCTGCTGCTTTCTTCCTCCTGGGGTATCCGCCCCTGGATTATTCGTGCAGGCATTTCACCCAACCTGTGTCTCCCGCTTCCATTGCTCGAATGTACATCCCGCCCAGGTACCCTAGGATGGAATCCCAGGGTAACGGTGACGGGGCAAGGCTTGTAATCACTCCTGGGTAAGGGAGGCGAGAATCCCTCCCTAGCCATTCTAGTAACTGCCAGGATTCCCTGGCATCCTTCTCCTCGTTGGGATCAGATCCTCTCGCCCCAGGTCACCCCCAAACCCTCAAATCTTAGTCCAGCTTCAGGACTTTCAGATCCCAGTAGACTTCCCTGACCTTGTGCTTTTGGGTCTGGTCTTCTCGTAGTCTCCTGCTCCAAAGGAGATAGCTCCCCTGGTTCATCCATCTGGAAGATAAAAGACAAAGAGCAGTGACCAATTAGTACCTGCTACCGCCCATTTATCCCCTCCACAGGTCACCCCAAATACCCTAGTTACTTCCGACCAACCTCCCTACATGGAGGAGAGAATTACTTGTCTATTAGGGTACTTTCCCCACGGTACCTTTATCACACCTATTGCAGCCTGTCATGAAAGGAGTATCATCATAGGGCAACCGGAAGAAACAATAAATGGCTTCTGGATCAACCTGTCAATCTCCTACACACTAGCCCAGTAACTCCCTATCCTAACAAATCAAATCAAATCAATTTATTGAATTAAAATCCACAATTTTGGATTGTCATCAACATACAAATACAGAGAAAGATTCAAAATAGGTTACAGATGATCAAGACAAAACTTCAGTCATTGAAAAGTAACAAATCAAAACAAAAACATAACAAAAGTAACTAAAGAAAGGAAAGTACAATGTTATAACCAGGAAAATGTAATATACATGTAGGCCTCCTGCCAAACTCTTTCTACTTTTACAGATAATTTACCTATTTTGAGCCTGTATTATTTCTTATTCTTTCACTGTACATATTACTGATGGAGTGGACACAGATCTTGCTTATGTCATAGTCCCTACTGTGCATTGTATATTTAAACTTTTTTAGTACGCCCATATCTTTAAATGAAGATGCTATGGTATGTAGGTTATGAAATAGTTTTTCTCTTTGTTCTCTGTGTCATGGACATGGCATAATATGAAATGCAGTTTCTACATCTGATTGACACATGGGACGTAAACGTTTAGTAACTTCTGTTTGTGGCGTCCCTGTTCAATCTTTAATTTACTATTGCTTATTCTTATTCTTAGATAGTTTTTATTATGTGACTTGTCTATATCTAATAATAAGTATTTTTCTAGGTTGTACGTATATTTCAGGTCCTTATATGTTATAAGTTTGCTACAATATACCTCACTGTTTTTGTCGAGAGTTCTCTGCCTAAGTCTTATATATCTTTCTTGCAGTTTATTGCCAATACAATTTTTAAGTTGCCGTTTTGAATATGTATTTTGGTTGTCCCATATGTGATCAAAACCTATATCTTTCAGAAATACTTTTAGTTGTTGACAGAACCCTTTCTTCCTTTTCACGTTTGAATGGTATGCAATATTAATTAGACTCTTGGCATTTGAATTTATAACATGTAACCAAAAAACCAATCATCAATTTTAAACTGGCTATGGACAATGAGTATCGTCCTAGTTCTGATAAAACAGCACTGTTAACAGCTGCTCTGTTGAGTTCAAGCATATTCTTCAAGTATTTTACATGCATTTTCTCAGGTGTGACTGAATTATAAATTATCTGTTCTCTAAATTCCCCTTTTCAATCTTTAGTATATCCATTATTCAAATTTCAGAGCAGTATTTAAGCAATTGGTTTGATACAGCTATTGAATAACTTTAAATGGTGTATTACCAATAAACGATTACTGGCTAGGGTACTTCTCAAAGAAAACCTTCCCTTTTTTGCTTTGGTCATTAAGTTAATTACTGCATGAGAAAAACTGCCTGAAAGTTTAAATATCAACCACAAATATTTGTATTCTTGAGCTATCATAATAGGCTTATTATCATTTTAAAAAATTATCTTTATGAATCAATCTACCAATTTCATTAAAAATCATGACATTTGTCTTTTTGATATTTATTTGTAGATTCCAGTATTTATAATACTTATCAAGTTTATTTGAGGAAGTTTGAAGACCACCTGAAGATTCAGATATTAACACAAGGTAGTCCGCGTAAACAAGATATTTTCTTCTTGCCAAGCATTAGTGGATGGCATGTGTGTCAATCCCGGGGGGGATGGGAGGTATATATAAAAAAAAAATTGAGGTGGGGGGATGGCCTGTATTATCATCCCCCCACTATTTTTTGATAAAATAGATAAGAATTATGATACATTAAGTTAAAATAATTATCCAAACTCACTATGTTTGATCTTGAAATACCATCACTTTCTTTAATGATCAAAAGTAAGGAACTAAGAAATGCCATAATTTCAATGCGAATATATCAAAGAAAATTCTGAAAACTATTTTGGGATGCTCTAAAATGCAAGTTTTATAGACCGATTTTTGAAAAAGTCCCTCACCAGTCATCCCCCTTCATTCCAGCTTTGTTGAAAACTTAACATCACTATACATATCTTTAATTATATTTAAGAACTATCCGTAATCAATGGATTTTTCAAGTTTATGTAATAGTGCTTTTCTATTTACGGTCACACTCAGATGTCATTTTGAAATGTTCATGTGGGGAGACTTTTTCCCAACTACCAATTTTTGATTGTTCTCAAATTTATTTACCAGCCATAACAAAACACTAAATCTTGCCAAGTCTGGATTTTGCTCACTCAAGCTTAAAATATTGCCAGATTTTTTGGTGTAATTTGGATATAAGAGACCCTAAGCTATCCACAGGTATGAACATTTCCTACAGATATTTTGAAATATTTATTTTGGGAGACTTTTTCCAAATGTTAACTTTTTTTTGACACACTGTATAGTAAATAGTGGTACTTACTGGTTGCTTGTCCTTGTGATTTCGTAGATATGACTCTGTAAGTTTCAGAGTTTCAAATTCCACTCCACCCTCCCACAAATCGTTGATTCCAGAGGGGAAACCCAAATTTTTGCTGGCACCAACCCTAATGCAAAGTTACCCAAAATCTCCTGGGGAATATGAAACCTCTCCCCCGGGAGTACCTGTAACCTACCAGGGCCATATTCCTTGGTCCCTGCACCACAGCCGCCTCACTACTGCAGGCCATACAATTGGAGGGCGTTGTCTGGAGTCGTCTTTGCAACAACAGACAGAGATTCCCCCCCCCCCTCTTGTCCGCACCTCGTAAGGAACCTCCCCAAGATATATGGGGTAGTGGCTCTTACTCTACTATCTGGAGTGATATAAGGAGCATCCAATTCCAGAAGTAACCGGTCAATTGGAATACTCGTCAGGGAAAGCCGCTGCTCTGACACAAACATATGGATCATCCATGTGAATTCGTAGTAGGCCCGAGGGAATGCCTCACTCCAGGCTTTTACCTCGCCAAAGCTGACGTCCAACCCCAAGGGGTCATCCTGAGATCATCAGAGGTGAATGACGAGAATCTTCTCTGCCACTTCCATGTCGAGAATATGCCGCAAAAGCTGTAATTTGCTATCGCAGGTCTCTGGGGGAACTGAAAAATCCAGCCCCAGCTCTGAGATGGCACATACCTGCTGATCACACAGCAGGGCACAAAGTTGATCTAGGACTACTGCAGTAGTCTGACGTGTGTTTTGGGGATGGATACCCACAGCAACTCCCCACTTTGAGGATCTTCCGGGAACCAAATCCTATCGAACCTCTGGGGATCACAATAGATAAGGATACCTCCCACAACACAGACAGGAACCTTTGGGTAGCGTCCGGGGGTAGCCGATAAGGCATCCAGCTTAAATAGCCCTAATCGGTCCTCTAGCTTATCCAGGTGACAATGACTGTCAACCACCTCAAGAAACTCCTTCCCAGGACTGGGAGCTGGACCCCGGGCAAATACAGAGATGCTGCTACTCCCGGACCAGACATAACAGGTGCCTCTGGGGTAGATTGCTGAGAAGATACCTCAGGGACGAAGGCACGTGCCTCTAGGATAAGAGATGGAACTGGTTCCCCCTTCACAACCATTCCCTAGGATATTGCCATTACTCTCACTCTACTCGGTTCTGGGCATGGGAACCTGTTCTGGGGGTACTCCTGAAAACACCACGGAAGATGGGTGTACATGTGCCACCAATGGTTACAACCCTGACCACACATTCCTTCTTCCGTGTCTTCGGGGCCTATTAGTAGGGTTCCCATGGCGTTTCATGGAAGACCCACTCCAGGCCTTCTGCCGAACATGGGAACCACGGGAACTCACTGGTCGACCCCATTTCCAGGATTCCTGTCCCGACTTGGACGGAACCCAACCGCGATGATCCACTTTTGTCCCCTTAGAGGATTGGCGAGGAAGAACGCTTTGCCTATCCTTAGGGCATCGAACTTACAGTGCTCGCTGAAGTAGCAGGTGCCGTTTCCGGGATCCCCTGAGAAGGGTCCCAATGATCCTGCACTGCCGGACACACCCAGTTCTCCAACCCATGGTTCTGAATGTTCTGAGTTGGGTCCGCATGAGGGAGATGGACAAAGGTCAGTCGGCGAAGATAGTACAGGAGACACTGCACCCTCCTCCACTCTCCCAGCCACACTGCTACACTATATTGTGCAAATAACAAGGAGTTGAACTCAACCCTTGAGAGACACTCATCTCCTTGGCAAAGAAGCGAGGGATGAATTAGGGAGCTAGACCTCATAGCCTCCCATACTCTCCGGCTGATACTCTCTCCCATGTCCTCCTTTTCCCGACCAGCTCCTCCTTGTTGGAGGCTGAAAGTAGATAATCTGCTTGGGGCCATGATCTGAAATGGAGAACAAAAGAGAATACAATTAGACACTAGAAATACATCCTGGGCAGAAATACTCTTCATCCGCCTCTTCCATGGCTTCACCTCCCTCCGGCATCACCCCTACACAGTGCCTGTGAAACCATTCATCGCACTTATCTCACTGAATCATGAATCCCCCCCCCCCCCCAGGCTTCCTACACAAACAAAAGATCTCCTTCCCTTCTGTTTCCGCCCTATACTCCGCTCGGGGATCTCACCATCCGTACAAGGCTCCATACGGTCATGGTTTACGGTCCACAATGTACGACAGAATTCTACCCTGTAGAGATACAGGCCTGGGCAGCAGTTCGACAATCTGTGCAGGCCCTTTCCAAGGCAGGTAGAGCTTCTTGTACATACTGGTCCATGGGCCAAGACCAGAAATTTGGGTCATTGGTACCACTCAAGTTGGCAAGATCCAGTCATGCATTTTGAAATGTCCTATATCTATATATAATATTTTGTTATGATAGCATTTCCAGACTGGCAGCTTAGTCATAGATATCAGCAGTTACCATGGCAACAAAACACTAGAACTGGTATTATTGCAAAGAAATAGTTGAAGTCACCTATATATTATCAAAACACTTTTAAATGTGTAAAAATTTACAGTTGAAAATACTTCACCATGAAGGAAAGTAAAGAAATGCAATTTACATCTCTGTTTATAATGGTTGCCATAGTAACGACCCCAGAATGGCCTAAAATTAAGGATTTTGGCACATTTTCAGTAACATATTAAACAATGTACTCATTCAAGACAACTTAAAGTCCCCTTTCCAGAATAATGGAAAAACTATATGACTAATCTGTCATTTAAGCCAAAAATATGCTATAGAGTACCTTCCCATTGTTACCATGGCAACATAAATTAGAGTTACCAAAAATGAAGATGCCCTTTATCGTACTATTTGCCATATTTTGGAATTGGAGAGGTGTTGAAAGTTCATTTTGGTGTCTATACCCAGGTTTTTAGGCACAAGGAACACAGCTTAAGTATTATTTTGGACATTAACATAGGACATCACAGCTAATTTGCATAAATTTGCATAAAATCAGAGCAAAATGACCATAAAGTAGTCTGTCACTGCATGTTAAAAGATGTTTCTTAGCAGTGAGAAAGATAGAACATTGTGATTACTACATTGGAAGCCATAAAACTTCATTTGATTGTATGCAACGTTAATACCAGCACAGATTTATCACATTTGTGACCATTTTTTGTTATTGTATCAAAACTGTCCTAAGAACAAAATGAGAATAAACAAATGGATCTGGAACTACAAGTTGACTCACAAGGCAGCATCACCATATTTCAGCCTGGTAGTTCACTCGAAGAACATGCATGTGCAAAGAGTCTTTGCATGGAGGCAGCTGGCTGGATTCTACCTCTCCCGTTTTGCATAGAAGAGGTGGTAGCAGAGTTCATTGACCTTGCAGATTGGATGTGGATGCATACATGTGACACACAAACTCCTGTATCTTGTCAAATAGGTTTATAGAAACATCCCATTTTTGGCCAAGATGCTGGAAAGTCCCCTTGTAGGTCACACTCACGTTGAACAGCATCAGATAATACATTTTTGAAAGACATTTCACCATCCAAATCAACACGATTATCCGAAGTATCACCGAGCACAGAAAACTTGTTTACAGCCTTCTTTGCCTAGTCTGGTCAATGAATATATTTTAGGTCACACTCTCTTTCATGAGCTTCAGTGCACCCAGCTTTCCACGTCCTGCAAATGCACTGACTGTGTCGCAGCCAGTGAAGGCGTGAAATCCAACAGGAGCCTGGCAGACATCTTCACCCCAAAAGCTTGCAAGTTTGCAAACATCAGTGTACCCGATGCAGTTCTTTGTCCCAGACTTCTGATACAGAGGGCAGGTCAGCTTCTTGCTAATACAGAAACAGAGTATCAGCACATCTGTGTCTTCAGCTGTAATGACTATGGATCTGTATCTATTCTCTGCAGCATGCCAGGCATGAAGAAGCATTCGTGTGTCAGCTTCCTCCTGTGTTGTCTTCAGAATTTTTATTTCTTCCAAGTGATCCTTGGTGATGAGGTAGCATGCTTCTCCACTTGTCACATAGAGTGACTTACCATGAAGCTTCTCCCTCTTTGCAGGCTGCTTCCACTGATCAACTAAGAATTTGATGAGGCTTGTTTTGTTTTCAGGGGTTCTCAGGTATTTTTTCCACTGCAAAATGTTGTGACCAGGTGCAATGTTCTTCCACTGTGTTCCAGCGGTGGAACCTATGTTGCATCTCTCAGCATTCTTGATGGTTGCATCCCTGTAGACATCGAACACGACATTAATCCTGTCACTATCAGTGCTTCCGTGCAGAGCTAGCAACAATGCAGAATCTGCTAGCTGTGAAAATGACTTGCCACCCCCTTTGAGTCTGTGGACAAGGCTCATTCCATCAATGATACAAGCTGAAGGGTTTGAAATGAGATCTGCTGGTGACACATTTTTCTCCAGCTCTCTTGCAAGTGCAGCTTTGTTTGTCTTGTGCAGAGAGCCATCACTGTTTGCCAGTGACCACGGTATCGGTCCAAGTGGGTGTGGTAGACCCTCTCTAATAGATAGCGGTCTGCTCTGAGCAATGATGATCATGCACCCAAAGAGGTTTCGGTCTTTCGGTTTTTAGACTTCTTTTTTGATGATAACATGACCATCTCCTGAATGGTTCGTAACTCAAAGTCCAAGTGAACTTGTGAAGTCGAATATTTGCACCATGCACATGCATAAGATCCTGAACAAGCATTCAGACCTAGTATCTCATTTCTGAATTTCTTGTCTGCACATATGATTAACTTAACTGCAACACATTTTCCATTGATCAAAAGGCCGCTAGTATCAATGCTGTCAATTTCAGCCTTGATAGGAGTTACAGCACACTGGATGCATTCATATTTTTCTGGTGTATTTGCTATCACTAGTGTAAGATCGTCAGATTTCCAGTTTTCTGTGAACACATAGAAGGATTAATTTGTAAAGTACTTTATCAACAGAAATCAATGGCTGAACAGTGTGTTGTCTTTTTTCTGCAGTGACTCCGGACTTGTCAACACATTTAAACTACTCCATTTTAATGCCTTCTCCTGCAAGAAACTCTGCAGCTAATTTTACATTCTGTTTCATCTGCTGTGTTTTGAATTTCTGCCAGCTTTTGCTGTATGATGGTTTACCCTTCACATTGCGTTTTGGTGTCAAACATCTTTTCATAATTCTCCCAAGTAATGCATAGGCTTCCCTTGTCTTTTTCTTAAAGTCATTTGCTAACTTCTTTCTTTTGCTTTCTCTTCTGCTACATGGCGTTTCTTCTTTTCACTTTCTAGATCATGATTAAGCTTATATTTGTAACCTCCTAGCTTTAAGCAATATGTTGCTGACTTAATTTTGTCCATTACAAGTTTTCCTTGGCATCCTCCTTCATTAACTGCTTTCTTCACAGTTGACATAATAATGCTAATTTTTTTCTGCAGGGCACTTGAATCTCTCCCAGTGTCCACATGTTCTTTCTTAAAGTGATTTGGTAACTTTGTAGAGGCTTGATAAAATCTGAGCTGCCTGGCCTTACATGCTATCAGTGTATGTAATATGGTGTAAAAATGAAGCCCAGGGGAAAAAAAACACTTCAAAATCATCATGTGCTTCACAAAAGTAAACATATGCAAGTGACCGGAAATGCCAGACTATTTTCTCCCATAGACTCAGTGTTAGACTAAAGTGTATGGCCATACACTTTCGTAAATGAGAGTATTCAGTCATAGATATCTTAATAATAGCATGATATATTTGAAAACCTTTCTATGCCTGGCTGTTATTTATCCTTCTGAACATCATCATACAAGACAGATATCAAAATTCAACATTTTATTAAATCAAGCCTCCACAAAGTTACCAAATCCCTTTAATGTTATTTTGCTCAAGTATAGCTTCCAAGATTGATTTTACTTGTTCTTCTAGGTTCATATTGGTACTGTCTTTGACCATCTCGTAAAGGACATAATGACTAATAACCATGTACGAATCAGTCATCTTCTCCTTTTACCCATATCAAGGAGCTCCCCAGAACAATGAGAAACTTGATGTACATTATTGGGGATGCCATGATCCAGAATCAAGTCGTTCCTTTATTGTATTTAGTAGTTAAAGATTATCCATTTCAAATCTGTTTCCCATTGCTCTGACGAAACGAAAGACCAAAACAAAGCCCCTAGGCATGTAATGCTGCTTCAGCTCTTTTCCCTCTTTCACAAACCCAGTGAGACAATGAATTGTTCTCACAACAATGTGTGCATGGTCGCCATGTTCATTAACTATACAGTACCACCAGTTTTCGTCATCAAAGTTGGTTGATAGGATCCCCAACGTAGTCCAATACAATGTGTGTGTGCCCTTCTTTTCCTTGGTAACTAAAAATTTCTGAAACGTATCAAACTGGAATGGTATCTGAATTGTAATTCTAATTGTTCTTCTAATGTAGAGCTTCTCAGTCTATCGTCATCCAGCAGCCTAGATAGTGAGTCTACAATGTTTGTCTTCCCAGCTATGTACACAATTCTGTATTGGTACTGCTGAAGTGTAAGCATCCACCATTCAAGGCGTGCCCGTGGTTTGGATCTGGGTGAGTAGATCGCCTCCAGTGGCTTATGATCTGTCATCAATTCAAACTCGTTCCAGTACAGATATGCATGAAAATGTTCACAAGCCCATACTGGTCCAAACGCCTCCCTCTCTGTTTGAGAGTACCTTTACTCAACTGCTGTCAAGGATTGGCTTGCATAGACTGTAATCCTGGATTTACTATCTTCCTTCTGCACTAACACAGCTCCAAGTCCCACAGGACTGGCATCTGCAATAACTTGTGTGGAGACCTTCGGATCATAGGAACCCGAGGTATGGGCGCTAGTTAAACTGTCCTTCAGTATTTGAAAAGCTTTCTTCTCTTCCGGGCCTAACTCAAAGTGTTGATCCTTCCTGGTCATCCTTCGAAGAGGTTCCGCCACAGTTACCAAGTTCGGAATGAATCATGCACAGAATTTCACTAGTCCTAGGAAGCTCCTTATTTCACTTGCATTCTTCGGCTCACATACATTTGCTACAGCATCAGTCTTGGCCTGTAGGATTGATGCCATCCTTCATTAACTTGTGTCCCATGAACACTAACTCAGGCACTCCAATCAAGCATTTCTCTACATTGACCTTGAACCCTGCATCTTTCAATCGCATCGAAGCCTCTCATCATGCTCTTCCTGCGTGGCACCACGAATGATGATGTCATCAGAAATGTTTGCAGCACCAGGTATTCCTTGTATCACTTTGTGAATCTCATGCTGGTAGATTTCAGGTGCTTCAAGTCAAACAGCAACCTCGGTATAAGGATGTCTCTCCCTCACAATGGCTTCATTTACACGTCTCATGTCAATGCATATCCGGATATCTCCATGAGGCTTGGATGCTATTACCACCGGGCTAACCCATGGTGTAGACTCCTCTACTGGCTCTATAATGTCTTGCTCAACAAGTTCCTGGATCTTCTCCTTCACTCTGTCTCTCAATCCGGTCTAACCTCGGGATCAATTTTCAGCTTGATTTGTCGATCGTGCAGTTTTCCAATGCCTTGGAATACCGGCTTGAATTCTTCTCTCAGATCTACATTCGATTTCACAGAGTTCACATCTATCCAGATCTGTAGCACACCAAGTGCCAATGCTGTCTCTCTATTCATAAGTGGTTCGCCTTTCTCTGCAGTGACAACAAATTCAGCTTCTACACTCCTCTCACCTGCCTCGACCACAGCCTTAAAACATCCAGTGGTCTGGAGGGCATTGACAGAAGTATACGGATAAAGCTTCTTGTTACATTTTCAGGATGAGCATGTAATTTACTCCTTCTTCAGGAGCTCCCATAATGTAGTGTCAATGATATTCGTATCGCTTCCAGAATCTACAAGGATGTCAACTGGTACTCCTCCAATCACGATAGTCCCCATTTTCCTTTGCCTTTGCCTTTGGAATTGGATCTATTCTGCCCACTATCATTTTGCCTAGGCTTGCTCAGATTTGATTTACACTGGACAATCTGTGGAGATAGTTTCAGTAGAATTGTACTGAGTTATGACTCACTTCTACTAGAATGGGACCATTTTTTTTTTTTGACATGTCATTGGACACTGAAACAAAAGCACAAATGATTGGGGTCCAGTCTCACATGGAATTTTTCAGCTACCTCTTTGCTCTATACGTAGGTGAAAAACTTTACAGTCTGACTGATACGCTTTCACAAACACTACAACAATCAAAATTTACATCTGTTCAAGGTCAAGAGGCTGCTTCTAAGACAATAGAAACGATTCAAGACCTCAGAACAGATGAAAAATTCAATAATTTCTAAGCCTCTGTTGTTAAGAAGGCTAGGACCTCAATCAAGCTGAAACCCTAAAGGAATTAGAACTGGACATTAAGCCCAAATTTCCCAGAAAGCGCCGGGCACCAAAGAAACACGAAATAGGAAGTTCGGAGCCAAGATGTATAAATGTGTTTGGCTTAGAAGTAATATACAAATCATGTAATTATGTTTCCAAATGCACTTTACGTGACAAAATGCTGAACCTTCGTCATTATGTATATATATATATATATATATATATATATATATATATATATATATATATATATATAGATGCGAAGATACCTAACTTCAAGATTTCGACGGCGTCTCGGTAAATTATAAGTGTGAGGATGAGAGAGGAGACAGAGACGTGGGACGTAGCTGTACTTCAACTTTATTCAAGCTTTCGGCCTTCCCGGCCTTCTTCAGGATCTGAAGACAATACAATGCAAACACAGCATACACACTCGTATAATTTTGTATATTTAACAAATACGTACAATTACATATTTATGTAAGCATAATATGGTGATATGCATTAAATATTACAATTAACTTGTGTGAATGATAAAAACATGGCTCTAAAATATTGTACAAAAATGAAATGTAAAAGAGCTTACCTAAAGTGAGGTTTCGTTACGGCTTACTGATGTATATGTGTGGTATTTGGATGTGTGTGTGTGTGTAAAGGAGTGCGGTCAAGTGTGAATAAATTACTGACCTTTGACACTGTCTAAGGGGAAACTGGGATAGCAGGTGAGTGCGAGAGGGAGAAGGAGAGAGAGAGAGAAAGAGAGAAAGAGTGAAGGAACGCATTGGGATTCGGTTTGAGTGAGACGTGGATAAGGGAGAATATTGTTGATCATAGACGAATAATAATAATCTGTTGTCACTGAGATATAGATCTCAAACTGATATGGTAAGTAAACCCTGGGTTGTTTAAATATCGTAATCAATATTTCAATATCCGTGAAAACTAAATAGTTCATACTCAGCGTGTAACTTGTTGTGATTTAAGTCACATCATAAATAATGAACAATAAGTGATATAGCGTACAGATACAAATGTTATAATGATTTAATTCTTGTGATAAGCAATTTAGATACAAATTCCATATCTTAAGTGAGAATTAAATGAATAACACAGAATAAGCTGACATAGATGGTGTAGTACAAAATAAGCTGACAGAGATGGTGTAATTGTGATTAGATCTACCACCTGAACTGACAAAACAGGGGTACATGTACATAGGCTGATAATTGGTGTTATCGCCTATTTATTGGTCAACATTGATACCATTTGGGTGTAGGGTTTTAAGTTTTGAAATCCAGAAGGATTCCCTGTGGAGGATTGTGTCGCGTGATTTGTTGCGGATGATTTCAATGCCAGTTATTTGAACGTTATCTAGTGAGTGAGATGGGAGATTGAAGTGTGTTGTGTATGGTAATATTTTGTGTTGTGTTGAGTGGAAGTTTTTGATTTCGGATCGTGTGTTGTTGAAACGTGTGTATATAGTGTTGTTTCTGTTTTCCCAACATATTGCTTACTACATTGAGTGCAGGTGATGAGGTATATTACCCAACTGGATTTGCAAGTTATGTGTGAGGTGATGGAGAATTCTTGGTTGGTTGCTGTGCTTCTAAACTTTGAGGTGTTTGTAATATGTTTATGAATGACGCATTTTTTTGATTTGCATTGAAAGAATCCATTAGGGGATTCTGGATCGTTTTCGGGCGTGGTGTGGAGGGGGAAGGGGTGTCCCGCTTTAACGAGTAGATCCCGGAGAGTGCGACCTCGGCGGAATGAGGTTACTGGGGGTGTTGGGAAGGCAGTTTTCGTTTTGTCTGACTGTTGTAGCAGGGGATAGTGTTTTTTAATTATTTTGGGGATCTTGGAGGTGGCGGGGGTGAAGGAAACGGGAAAGAAGACGGTGTTCTTGTGTTTTTCAGTTCGTGTTTGGTATTCCAACAGTTCTTCTCTTGGCTTTTCTTTCGCTCTTTCTATTTGTTGTTTGACCATTTTTGTGTTGTAGTTTCGTTCTTCGAAGTTTTGTTGCAGTTGTTTAAGGTGGTGTTCTTCTCTGTCAGGATTTGAGCAGATTCTTCGGATTCTCAACGCCTGACTGTATGGTATGCTTTTTAGGATGTGAGATGGATGGCATGAGGTTGGGAGGAGGTATGTGTGTGAGTCTGTGGGTTTGGTGTATAATTCTGTGTCTATTCGGTTATTGCAGTTTTGGAGTGAAGTATCTAGAAAGTGTATTTTGTCGCTGGACGATTCGAATGTGAACTTTATGGTCTGGTGTAGGTTGTTCATTTTGTCTTGGAGTTTGAGAAGTGTTCTGGGTGAGCCGTTCCATATGAAAAATATATCATCAATATAGCGTTTCCATGACTTAGCTAGGGTGGTTGAAGTGGTTGTGTTGATGATATTTTTCTCTAGACGGCCCATGAAGATGTTTGCATAGGTTGGGGCAACAGGGGTGCCCATCGCGGTTCCTTCTATCTGAATGTAGTGTTTTCCATTAAATTGGAAATTGTTAAGTTTCAGGATTAATTCCAACAGTCTTATTAGCTGGTCTGTGGGTGGATTTTTTTCTTTTCTGGAATTCAGAGCTTCTTGACAGGCTTCAATGCCTTCTCTGTGGGGTATGTTGGTGTATAGCGCTGTTACATCTGCTGTTACTAGGATGGTTCTGGGGGAGGGTGGGTTGATGTCAGTGTTTATTTGTTGAATATGGTTCAAAAAATGTGTGGTGTCTTTGACGTGAGAGGGCAGTTCTTCGGTGAGGGGGCGTAAGTAGAAGTCCAAGTATTTCGAGATCTGTACCGTGGGGCAAGAGCATCCCGAGACAATCGGTCGACCTGGATTGTTGGGTTTGTGGATTTTGGGAAGAAAGTAGAGATTAGGACAAACTGTTTTCTTAGGTATCAGACCTCTTTGTGTTTCTGCGTCTACATCCAGTTCTTTTACTGCCTTTTGAACTTTCTCAAGATGGGATAAAGCTTGAATAAAGTTGAAGTACAGCTACGTCCCACGTCTCTGTCTCCTCTCTCATCCTCACACTTATATATATATATAAACATATATGTCTGTATATATAATAAGCTAAGGATTTAGGATATTTTCTTTGGTTCGAATAGGCGCCTCCCCTGGCTCATTTGGTCCCTTCTTTTTGGTACCCAATGAGGGGAAATGATCCCCAAATGGTTGGGAGGCACTTTTTAAGGGCCGCAGTGCCCTAGCCCTGCATGCTGTGTACACGTCATACATATATGAGCACAGCACATGTACGGCTTCAACCATGCATTAATACAGCACATGCACGTGCTGTGTGTATCAGGCTGGTCGTTGAATGGAAGTCATTGTCCTACATACATCTCATATTTTGATATTTAAACTTTAAAATATATTTTGTATATTTTTAAATATTTTTTGAAATAATTTCCTAAAACCTGCTAAGCCCCGCCCACTTTAAAAAAAAATCCTCCAGATCACTTTCCCCCTATGACATCATCTGTCAACCATCAGTGAGCTAGTAGCGATTTTGCAAGTGAAAGTGGTATTTAACGTTGTCAAAGCTGACACCTTTTACAATACAACATACAATACCAACATAGGAGTTGCTATGTCAGACATGCTGTAGCATCAGCAGGAAAACAAAGGCAATAAGGAGGTATTCTATGAGAGCATGCACTTCTATTATGAGTGTGTGCTGAGGTGGGGGACCACTGTCTATTGTGTTTTAGAATAGATAGTGGTATGTAATTTCCCCCAGCTCAGCACACGCTCCAGGCGCGGAAGAGAGTGGATCAAATCCTCCCTGGTGGTTGGTCGTTCCTTGGTGAGGGCTCTCTTGATGTCATTCATCCCACAGGTTCTCTATCGGGTTAGCATCTGGTGATTGCGCCGGCCACTGCACCCTGTTGACGCTGTTTGTGGGCCGGTGCGTTGTCATCTTGGAAACTGAATGGGTGTTGCGCGTCGCCAAAGATGTTACCATTGGACGGAAACAAGTGAGAATCCAGAATCGCCTGATATCGGACGTTAAAGATGTTTCCGTTCACGACAAGATCGCCGACTCCATAGATGCCAACACGACCCCAGACCATGACTGAAACTGCATTTCTTTGAGTGTAGGTCAGGTTCCTTGCATCATATGAGGTGTTGGGTTCACGCCAGACTCTCACTCTTCGATCATCAAAAGAAAGGCAAAACTTGCTTTCTTCGGAAAAGACGAAGTGACACCAATTGTACTCCACTGTCCAATCCCCCGCTCTGGTGGCCCACCTGATGCGTCTCTGACGATTGACACAAGATATGAGAATCTTCCTCCTCGAAATGAGGGCTTGAAGATTGTTTGAGTAAAGGCGTCTTTGTGTCGTCCTCGTTGAGATTCTCCTAGCAATCCTCTCGCTCCAGTGAGCTGCCAAAGTTTGTGAAGTATCGAATCGGGTCATACGAGCCTGACGCAGGAGGTACCAATCTTCCCAATGCATGGTCGTTCTACCTCTGCCAGGTCTTAGTTGCTTTTCAGAGTTGCCTGTTTCCCCATGGCATTTACACACTCAGTACACCGTTTGACGGCATACCTGAAAGCGTTCAGCATTCTGAGCCACCGAAACCCCATCCTCCCTCAGGGCGACGATTTGTCGGCGTTGCTCGTCGAATAACTCGGCTATTTTAACCATGGTGTGTGCCTGAGTGGTTCAGAAAGAGAAAGTGGACCATGTCCACCTTCCTTTTATACCAAAATGTTGGTCATGATTCAGTGATTTAGAACAAAACACCGTTATAACAAAAAATATTCATTTACCAAAAAACGAACGAATTTCACTATGTTGCAATACTTTTGGCAAGGGAGGGTATAAAATGCTTGAGTTAAAGTGGAATATGCTGAAATATTTATTTGTATAATTTCAAACTCTTTTGTGAATTTTTTTTTAAATATATATATATATATGTGTGTGTGTGTGTGTGTGTGTGTGTGTACCCTTGTGGCTTGATTTGTTTTGTATTCATTATAAAGTATAAAGTTCTACATTAATATTTAAAAGTGCTCGAATATATCGAGGCAATTTATCGATTTTCTCTCTTCCACCTCGCTGTGTTTTATTATGTGCAAGGAGCACTTTATACTATAGGCCTACCTATGAACAATGCACTCCCTTATATTTCCCTCGAAAATTATCAGTTGTACTGGGGAGCGTTTCATGAAAGGAAGTTGTCGGATATGTTATCCGACAACTGTTATAAGCTACTGAAATCCTTGCGTCTGATTGGCTGAGAGCAAATTTGTCGGATAAAATATCTACAAGTCCTTTCATGAAACGCCCCCCTGGAGACAAAATGCAATTTCATGTATTCTAACATTTGCTGCTAATCTTAATTTTTGTTGTGATAATGTGTGTGAAATTTCAAAGCAATGTAAGGTCGTCGATCATCCCTCGTACTCTTCCGTTTCAGGAAAAAAATAAGTTTCAAATCGTTTAGCTTGGTAAATTTGGTCTTGTCTAGTTATAAACCTGATTCACGGCCGCCCATCCTCTCAAAGACCTCTAAATCTATAATACGTCTATGCCTCTAATCCAGTGATAAACGGTAAACAGTTTTCTAATTACATTTTGATTTGGCAAAACACGATCTCCGGTAGATATGAACAAGTCTGTAGGATGTGACTTTATACCACTTAATAAATTTTGACTGAAGTTTGAATCAAGTCTCTCGCTCTTTCTCTCTTTATATATATTCTCTCTCCCCATTTTTGTTCTCTCTCTCTCTCTCTCTCTTAGATATTTGTACATCTCTTTTTGTTGTTTGTGCCCATCTTTCCCGTTTTATTTTTATTTCAATTTCTCTCTCCACCCTTTATATATATCGCTATCTCTCTCCCTCTCTCTTTATCTCTCTATCTTTCGCTTTCTCTTTATTAATCTCTCTGTTTATCTCAGTCTATTTGAAATGTCACTCTCTCCCTCTCTCTTTATCTCTCTTTCTCTTTCATTTTTTTTTCTCCCTTTTGCCCTGTTTTTCTTTTATCACACAACAAACCCACTATCTCCTGTCTTCCACGATCATAATCCATCACTTCTCATTACCTCATCATCCATCTGATTCCCGCTTTCACAATCTATCCTCTTAATGATGACATATCCCGGCACTTATTTTAAATATATTAAATTTCTCATAAATCAGAGCCTGATCTATCTAACTCACATGTTGTAAACACTGGCTTTTATGTTTGTGTAAATATAGAAAGGCAATTACTATCAATACCATCATGGAATCACGTGCTTCCTGTTTTTCGTGCTTACACCAATGACGTGGAAGTGTCGTTGTCAAGGCTTACTATAGTTTTATATCATATTTTGCAAGTTGAGGTTCTATGACAGCTCGAGGTTGATGATGGAAGCCGCCGCTAAACGGTCTCATCATACCCTGAATGCCAAAGTTACATCGTTGACTATTGGTAAATTGGTGTTGCTTTGAAAATTGTTAAATATCTTAAACTTTGTAATGATTCATGTAGTAACGTAATTATGGCATGTACATGGTATGTCCGTCCCAAACGTTATTAAGTACATTGTATTAGCGAATTGTATTCTGGAATTATGAACGTGAATTGACATTTTTTTTTAAATTATTTTACTTGATATCTCGTTTGATCCAAAATCTAGGAGGGCTATCAGCATGATATGAATATCAGTTATACCCAAATCTTAGATATGATCGATTACCTAAGGAACAAAGTAATCAGGACTTGCCTGAAAAGTATTCCATCATAATCAGTGCGTACCTTGCCCTACTTTAGACAACAAGTTTCCCTATCGGTTTTTCCTTGGTTAATTCATCCGGAAAAAACCATTACACAAATTTGTTGATACATTTATGAAGTAAAACACGATATCCAGTAGATATGAAAGGGTCAGTGGGATGTCATTTCTCACTTAATCCATTTTGATTAGAGTTTGAATCAACTCTTCCCCACCCCCCCTCTCTCTCTCTGTCTTTCTCTTACTACCCTACTCATTCTTCCTTTCGACACTCTTTCTCATTCCCCCTCTCCCGCTCTCTCTTTCTGTCTCTCTCCCTATCCTATTCGTTCTTCCTTTCTACTCTCTCCCTATCCTATTCTTCCTTTCGACTGTCTCTCATTCCTTCTCTCTATCTCTCGCTGTCACTCTCTATTCCTATCCTATTGATCTTTCCTTTCGACTCTCTCTTTCTCATCCCCCCCCCCTCTCTCTCTCTCTTTCGCTCGATTGCTCCCATACGCAATCCAAGCCCATTAACTCCTCTTTTTCGCAAATATTATCCAGTGCTTTCATTACAGCTAATTTCCTCTTTGAGAAGCGTATCCTCTTAAAACAAATGCGAATTCCGTTAATTATCCAATTTTAAATATGCTACTCGCATACAGAGCCTGCTCCAGTTCAGAAGCTGTATGTCTCCGGCTTTGCAAACAGAAGAGTAAATTACTAGGAATTATGAGATAACGTGCATCCCTTTTTGGTGTCCTCACAGTCAGACTGACTAGACAGAGTGTCGCTGTGCATACCTTATGTTGTACCAGTATATCAAAGTGCAATATGAGTTTTTAGTTACAACATTTAGTTATAACAGCTCGAGATGGAACATGGTTCTAAGATGATGTAAGCTACCGCTGAACAACATTAACGGGGAATTGCATTGAATCAGCACATGAAGTACAGAATAACCCATGGAGGTGGCAAAACACATTGTATACACCTGAGTAGTATACCCCCACCATTGCAGGTTTTACAAGATTTCATGGTGATAGCCCAATTCTACATGAATTTGACGTTTCCCAGAACAATACCTTCGTCTGCAGTTGAGTTGATTGATTGTTGTTTTGCCTGGAAAATGTGGACTTGTAATGTATAGAATAACAAAAAACATATCCTTCAAACATTGTTTGAATGTCTGCAAGAATTGCTACCAGAACGCGTTTAATTGAATTGGTAATATGTGTTTCGGCATGTTCGGGGTATGATATATGTCAATCGCCTCTGTTTGTGAATGTCTTCAACCCAACAATCTGAACCTATATGCATGGTTATGTTCGCATATTGATCATATGACCCCATTCAAAATCATATTCGTCAGTAGTACACGGGACACTAAACATCAACTTTATCAGAAAGTTTTCACATTTTTAAAGAAGCTTCGAAAGAACTATTCAAGCGTCTAGGACCATCTCCAGCATGTGGTCTTTGTACAACTCTACATAGAATACTTCAGAACTTCATCAGATGTTGTTTTTAATACTGTTCAGTATTGATCAAAGGTTGGGTCCATAAGCGGTGACGTACCTTTATCCAAAAGAAAAGGGTTGTAAAACAGTGCCATTGCAGAACTTGGTCACATCTATAAATTGAAAGCTCCTTCTGGATCCTGCAACATTGCATCGTTCGTTGAGAGCTACAACCTTGGCAAACAACATTAAAATCATATCTCACACGACAAGATGGATTATAACTTGTCATTTCCTGTACAGAACACCACAAAGTCCTACCAACCTGGATTGTTGGAATACTTGGTGGCGACCTTTTTCGGTGTGATGACACTCCTTACGATAGCATTGAACTCTTTTGCCCTGGTTGTTCTACATCGATGGCGTCACGAGTTCGAAGACGTTAGTCGAAGACTATTCCGCAGTCTTGCGATTGTAAACATGGCCAGTGGTGTGTCTATAGGTGTTTTCGAAGGTATGGTCTTCTACCTCGACCAAGGGCATATTTCTGAAGTGTTCTGCTGGTTCATACCATCCGTGGGCACCTTCATGACCTTCAGTTCTACCTACCACGTAGCCCTTATGAATCTCCAGCGTTATCTGGCCATTTGTTACCCATTCCGGTATAACCGTATAGCTACAGTCAAGCGACTCGGTTTAATCTATCTGGTCATGGATATTACTTTTGTTGGCATTTCCTCTGCCTTTTATCCGATTCCAAAATTCCCGTTTAATGAATTCCTACGAAGCTGGTGCCGTCATAGAACAATCATTTTTACCAAACTCGATGGCGCCACTATAGGCAATGATGTTTATATTTTCTACTTCATATATGGAATATTGTACATTATTCCATTTATCCTTCTTACCTATATTAGTATCCGTCTCTTGATCATAGCGAGGCGTGCTAGTCGGCAGAGACACGTTGTTCATGTCCAAAACAACGAGGAATTAGCTAACGCCAATGCAAATACACCGGGGCTAAAGGGGCTTCGTACTGTTATCATCATCACATGTCTCTTTTACCTTTCCGTCATTCCTCTAATCGTATTTGTGTGTGGAAGTATCTGGTCGACGTCTTTTAGTCGCCAGGGGCACAACACCCTCTATATTTTGACCAATGCGGTCCTGATCTGTAGCTGCTGGTGGAATGTTCCGGTCTACATGTCAACCAGTTCTAAAGTCCGTCAGAGGGCGCTAGAGCTGTGCCAAAAGTTGAAGTGTTCAAATAAGACGCGATAAAACATTCATCGCGTCAACTTTCAAGATAATATGAAACCACTTTACGGCTAATCTACCATTATTTATTGATTTTCTGTACTTTATCATCATGATGGTGAAGGTTCATGGTGTATTATGATATTGTACGTGTTCTTCAATAGTTGTCGTGCACTTTAGGCAAAAATATACTTATACTGGAACCTCGATGAGCAATGTCTTCTATAGATAGCACTAGAAAAGCCAGATCCAATCCCTCGTATTGGGCACTGAAAAGGGTTCATGCGTGTTCACTTCCATATTCGTCCATAGTACACGGAGCACTAAACGTCAGAGTTATCACAAAATTTTAGCAATCTCAAACAAGCTTTGAAAGAACTATTCAAGCGTCAAAGTCCATCTCCATCTTGCGGTCCTTGTACTTGTCTACATGAAATGATTTAGAACTTGTTCAAAATTCTTTGAAATACCGGTCAAAATTTATGTCTATAATCGTTATCACTTGTGATGTCATCCAGTTTTTTCGTATCATTCTTGAATATTGTTCTTGATCGATAATTTCATGAAGCACATAGTTCATCGTCATTTCTCATCTACTATAACTGCCCATAGATTTCCAGGGGTTCCAGTTTATGAATATTACAAACATTGATTTTGTAAGTAAGTTAAGTCAAATTAAAAGTTTGAAAAAAATTACTCAGGCGACATAATTATGGTTCCAAATGCAATTTACAGGTGACTTGACACAGTGACTTTAGTGATATATAGCACCAAGATTCTTGAGTTAGAGTGAAGTATTCTGGAATATTTATTTGTTTACCTTTCTGAAATCATTCTATAAATAAAAACAAAAGCGTATGTACATTTGTGGCTTAATATCTTTTCTATTCATTTGAGACTAAACTTCTAGATTAATATCTGATAATGATTGAATATCAAGGCGAACTATGGATTTAAAAAAAAACACCACAGTCATAACAAAGTATAAATGCATCTCCACTGATAATTTTAAAAGATATCTTGGGCCAACTGTTCTATGTTCTTTTCTTTAGCTTTCCAGAACGCATTTGATTTTGATTGTGATGATGAATGAAAAATACAGCTTTTTTGTTTACATGATTGTATATTTAGCATAATATGAGATTGGAAGAGAGAGAGGGGGGATAAGAGGCAGGAGGAAAAGTGTACGAGGGTAACATAAATCATTCTCTTTATTATTATCAATAATATTTGAAGCACGCTCTTCCCATAGATCTGCTTTCTCGGGGTCCGCTCGCTATTCATAAGAACCACTATTCATAGAAAAACGCTATTCACTTAACACGCGTTATGAATAGCGGTCCTTATGAGTAGTTATGAATAGTGGTCCTTATGAATGAATGTCCTTATGAATAGCGAGGTAATTTGTCTATGGTTTGCTCGCTATTCAGCAGAACCGCTATTCGTACAAAACCGCTATTCATTTAGTCACGCGTTATGGAAAGCGGTCCTTATGAATAAGTGGTCCTTATGAATAGTGGTCCCTATGACTAGCGAGGTTTACACCGCTTTCTCATCCATCCACGTGACTACTCTCAGAAGATTTTTTTTCCCCTAATTCAATGTCATTCAAACTCTCAAAGCTTTCAAGGGCATGGTGACTAGCAAATACTGAACAATATCAATGCAATGCACACATGAGGTAAGGGCGTTGATCATCACCCTTCGTACTGTGCCCTTTTTCAAACCTCACCCCAACATGAGTAGACCGAACGAAAATTTTCATTACCCCCGATTGGCCAAGAGGGGGTAGAGGTTTAGAGTGGGTTTTATGTTGTGACTGCATAACTCAAATGTTAAATCAACATTTAAAAGGTTCGAGGAGTGACATTTTCAAAATGGTAAATTTACTCTTTTAACATGCTGGATCGAACCTTTAAACTATTAGATCCAGCATGTTAAAGTTGTTAATTTAACATTTTTAAAGTGTTATCACTCCTTGAACCTTTTAAATGGTGGTTTAACATTTGCTTTTTTTAACATCCTCCCAAAGACCTGTCATTCAGTGATAAACGATAAACACTTTTTAATTACATTTATCAGGCAAAAATCTCCGGTCTCTCTCTTCTTGCTTCATGTAAATCATCACCGTCAAATCTGTCAGAGGTCACTTATCCATTGATAAACTTCTTCCCTATTTAATTACATATGTATCGACACATTTTTTTCTTCTTCAAATGACATGTATCGAGCCAAACATGTCACTTTAATACCACTTAATCAATTTTTATAGGACTTTGAGTCGACTTCACCTCCCCACACCTCCCTTCCCCCCCCCCCCCTCTCTCTCTCTCTCTCTCTCTCTCTCTCGCTCTCTCTTGCTAATCAACTTTCTAAAGACCTCTCATGCAATAATGATAAAGTTGAACAATTTCTTCATTACATTAAACAGTGGAAAACACGATCTGAGGTAGATATGAACGGATCAATACAGCGATCAGTTTGAATCGAGTCTGTTACTTCTCTCCCCTTTTCTGTTTCTCTGTCTCTCTTTTTCTCTCTTTTTCTGTCTCTATTTCTGTTTGTTTTTCCTCTGCGTGTGTGTGTGTGTGTGTGTGTCTCTCTCTCTATCTCTTTGATCTGTATGTAATTCTTTCTATATTGTTTCTGCCCATTTTTCCCATTCTCTTTCTTTTTCCATTTCTCTCTTCACATATATCGCTCTCTTTGTATTTGTTTCTCTCGCTTTCTCTTTATGAGTCTCTCTCCATATATTTTTCGTCAATCTTTCTATCATCTTTCTGTCATTTTTTTTTTCTTCTCTCTATTTACCTATCTCTCTTTCTCGTTCAATTTTTATGCCTCCGCCCACCAAAGGTGGTGCCGGGGGTATTATGTTTTCGGGTTATCCGTCCGTCCGTCCGTACGTCCGTCCCGCTTTCTTGTTCTAGCGATAACTCAAGAACCACATGAGGTATGAACTTCAAACTTGGTGCTAGTATGTATTTTCATAGGAAGGCGATGTGATTAGATTTTGGGGTACGTAGGTCAAAGGTCAAGGTCACAGAGGCCAATTACTGAAATTTCAGGTGTTAGCCTCATTCTCGCGATAACTCAAGAACCATTTGAAGTATGAACTTTAAACTTGGTGTTAGTATGTATCACCATAGAAAGACGATCTGATTAGATTTTGGAATATGTAGGTCAAAGGTCATAGAGGTCAATTCTGAAATTGAAGCTTTTAGCCTTAACGTGATATCTCAAGAACCATTTGATCCATTAACTTCAAACTTGGAACTAGTTTGCATCACCATAATGAGACGAACTGATTAGATTTTTGTACACATAGGTCAAAGGTGACAGGTCATAGAGGCCATTATACAGGTGTATGTGAAATTAATGTTTTTTTTACCTTTGTTATCACTATATCTCAACTATTTTGTATTCATGACTATGAGGAGATAAAGTGATCAAATTTTGGGGTTATGAGGTGTAAGGTCAAATGTCAAAAGGTCAATTAACATGTAATTAGAGGCTTTTTATTCTGGTTATCACAATTTTTCAAGAACAGTTTGAGCCATGAAATGAATTTAGGCGGAGGCATATAGGAGACGCAGTCGCATTCATCTTGTTTCTTCTTCTTCTCTTTCTTTCTCCCGCACTTTTACTTCACAGCTAACCCACAGTATTCTCTCTTTCACGATCATAATTAATGACCTATGATTACCTCAACGATCTAATTCCTGCATTCACAATTTATCCTCTTAATAATGACAGACCCTGGCATTTATCTTAAATATATGAATTTTCTCATAAATCAGAGCCTGCTCTATCTAACTCAAATGATGTAACACCGGCTTTTATGTCTGTGCAAATAGAAAGGCAATTACTATCAATACAATCATTGAATAACGTGCTTCCTGTTTTTCGTGCATGTACTCAGACCAATGACGTGGAAGTGACGCTGTCAAGACTTACTATAGTTTCATATCATAATTATTGCAAGTTGAGATTATTTTTCTATGACAGCTCGAGATGGAACATGGTTCAAAGATGATGGAAGCCGCCGTTGAACGATATGATAGTGAATTGTGTTGAATCACCATATGATAAACAGAACAGAAAAGAAAATGAGGTGCTGAAATACATCTCTTCATCGGAGCAGTTTTGCAGATTCGATCCACAGCGTTAATTATCCCGTTCAAAACTTCAAAATCATCTAGTACACAGAGAACTTAATAAACGTCAGAGTTAACGCAGCATCTGAAAATTCTTTGGGACGCTTTTGAAGTATTTTATTTAAGAGTTTAAGTTCATCCTTAGCAGACAGTCCTTGCGACAGGTTTACAGGAACCACTCCAATTCATCACATTATTTTTTCGAAAATACTGTTTCAATACCCAGTCAATGCCACACTGCAGAACAAGCCACAGTATTTTTTCAGACTGATAGCAGCGTCGAGATCTTGCAATATTTTACATTATTCTTCGACTGCTATCATCTTGAAGAAAAAAAACAGAGCCCTTAAATGTGTTTGCTTTCTTCTTGTTAGGGCGTAAAAGGTCACATATCAAGATGGATTTCAACTTGTCTTCACCGTTTTCTTTAATAAACACAGATTCCTCTCCACCTGGATTGTTGGGATACATTCAGGCCACCTTTTTCAGTGTGATGACACTTCTTACAATCGCATTCAACACCTTTGCCTTGGTTGTCCTACATCGATGGCGTCACGACTTTGAAGACGTTGGTCGAACGCTATTCCAGAGTCTTGCGATCGTCAACATGGTCCGTGGAGTGTCGATAGGACTTTTCGAAGGTATGGACTTCTACGGAAGCCCCAGATATATTTCTCGAGTGTTCTGCAGGTTTATACCATCCGTTGGTACATTCGTGACCTTCAGTTCTACCTACCACGTAGCCCTTCTGAATTTTCAGCGTTATCTTGCCATTTGTTACCCATTCCGGTATAACCATATGGCTACAGTCAAGCGACTCGGCTTTATCTATCTGGTCATGGATTTTACTTTTCTTGGCCTTTCTTCAGCCCTTTATCCAATTCCAAATTTCCCGTTTAACGAATTCGTAAGAAGCAGGTGCTGTGATAAAACAATCACTTTCAGCACACTCGACATCACCGCACCATCAGGCATAAATGTTTATATTTTCTACGTCATGTATAGGATATTGTATATCATTCCATTTCTCCTGCTTACTTACATTAACATTCGTCTCCTGATCATAGCTAGACGTGTGAGTCAACAGAGACACGTTGTTCAGGTCCAAAACAACGAGGAGTTAGCCAACACCAATACAACTACTCCGGGACTAAAGGGACTTCGAACTGTTCTCATTATCACAGGTCTGTTTTACCTTTCTGTCGTTCCTTTTTTCATATCTATTTGTAGAATGATCTGGTCGACATCTTTTAGTCGCCAGTGGAACGATACCCTCGTTATTGTGGCAAATGCAGTAATGATCTGCAGCTGCTGGTGGAATGTTCCGGTCTACATCACAACCAGTTCCAAAGTTCGTCAGAGGGCAATGGCACTATGGCAAAAGTTTAAGTGTTAAAAAGCATTTTAAGCAGCAATCGTCGTAACGTTTAAAAGATGAATCTTACGCCTCATTATGATTAATCCTATGCCATATATGGCTGCAACCCACGAAATCGACAGCCCAAGAAAGACCGACAGTGTCGGTCTTGCACGCCCTCTGATAAGTTATCGGAGAACCAGGGGCGGCGCCAGGGTATTTTGATAGGAGGGGCAAGACGACATAAAGATGACGTCATATTTTTTCTCCATTAAATAACAGGGGTAATATAGAGTTATATGTTTAAGACCTCTCTTTTTAATACTCCTCTTTCTTCTTTCTTCCCTTTTCTTCCCTTTTCTTCCCTTTTCTTCCTCCTTTTCTTCTTTTTTCTTCTTTTTTTTTTCTTTTTTTCACTACTTGAAAAATCATAGGGGGGCCGGTCGCCCCCTCTGCCCCCCCCCCCTTTAGCGCCGCCCCTGCGGAGAACTAAGGGTTCAAGAGACCGATAGCCCACGAATTTGGCGGGACCGACATATCTTTGTGTGGGCTGTCAGGCTGTACGGATTCCTCCGTCATGCATTTTGTATAGTGAAGGTGTAAATCCTATACTCGAGCAAAGTTATAGAAACACGATACCGGAATCCTGCAGCCCGAATAAAAACTGACACATCTGTAGTCATCCATATTGTTCAATATTGTTCTTGATCGATACATTTCATGAAGCACATAAATCATTGACATTTCTCATCTACTATAACTGCCTGTGGATTTCCACGGATTCCAGTGTATGAATATTGCAAACATTAATTTTGTCAGTAAGTTAAGTCAAAGGAAAAGTTTGAGAAAAGAATTACTCAGGCGAATTATAGACTTAACATATTTATGGTTCCAAGTGCAATTTACATGTGACATGACAAAATGACTTATATACAGTGCGTATCAAAAAAAGGTACACACTTTGCAAATATCATCCAAAATCTTAATTTCACAATATCGATACGTTTTTTTTCTCATACAATTATGGGTGAGGGTCTGTTTCATCGGATGACACCATAAGTATTGACAATATTTTACGCTTGAGTGAGTAATGACTATTCTTGTAAAGCTCGCAAAAATGCCTGTCTTGAATTTGATCAAAGTGCGTATCGGGCAGTAACTGCATGTTCTCTGTTAACCATCAATAACTGATTTGAACAATCATTTAATCTTTAATCCTAGACCTAGTCGTACAACCCTACCCCTCCCTTACACACACACACACGCACATACAAGCACACACATACGCGCGCGTGCGCAAACGTCCCACACAAAACATTGCAAATAGGCCCGTATTCTCAAAAGGCGTCTAATTTAAGCCCCGCCTAAGTGTGTAGATTTCGGCCACCGAATTATGAAAAGCCGAATGTCACCCTCTTTTAATCCTACAAAATCACCATAGTTCTTGGACTAAATACAAATACAAAAACCGAAACAATAGAATTGATTTCTGATGTACATTTCATGTCTGAAAGTAATTTTGTTTCTTATACGCACTTTGATCAAATTCAGGACTGAGGCATTTTTGCGCTTACCAATTTTTGCGAACTTTACGAAAATAGCCATTACTCACTCAAGCGTAAAATATTGTCAATACTCATAGTGTCATCCGATGGAACAAACGCTCACCCATAATTGTATTAGCAAAAAAACGTATCGATATTGTGAAATTATGATTTTGGATGATATTTTCAAAGTGTGTACTTTCTTTGATACGCACTGTATATAGCACTTTTTTTTAAACATAAGATGCTTGAGTTAGAGTCAGTGGCGTAACCAGGATTTTTTACAGGGGGAGCAAATTTTGTCAACTGTCAAATTCTGCTTCGAGGGAGACCCGTATTTTTTCTTCTCGCCAGCCCTCCAAACTCGCTCAGTGGGAGGGGGGGGGGATTATCAGATGTTTTGCTCCATAATTCTCTGAAAGGCAACAACAACATCAAAAAGGTATAAGTTCGAAAAGGTAGTCCGTATTTTGGGGGTCTCCCCAGCCCTCCAAAAGTCGCTCAGTGGGGGCGGGATATCACATTTTATGGGGTCCAGAATTCTCTGACAAGCAACAAAAAAAAAAGGGTCTAAAAGGGGTGGAACCTTTTTTTTTTCTGTCAAAAGCTGCCCCCCCCCCCCCCTTGGGTACGCTAGTGGTTAGAGTGAGATATGCTGAAATATTTATTTGTATACTTTTCTGAAATCATTCTATAAATGAAAAAAAACAATGTATGTACAATTGGCGGATTTTGTTGTTGTTGTTTGTTGTTGTTTTTTTCATTTGAGTATAAATTTGTAGATTAATATCTAAAAGTGATTGATTATGTCGAGGCAATATATCGATTAAAAAACACCAAAGCCGTATCTTGAAAAAAAAAATGCATCTCTATCTATTTCGAGCCAGCTGATTTATATTTTTTCTCTGGCTTTGTAAACCGCATTGGATTTGATTTGTGAAGATGAATAAAATACACAATGGTTTTGTTTATTAAAATTACTGTAGAGGTATATTTCACATGGATAAGAGTGGAAGAGAGAGAGAGGGGGGGATAAGAGATGGGAGGAAAGGTATACATGTAACTGAATGAATGATTTTACTACGTAATTTTCCGTGAGAAATTACATGAGAGCCCGTAATGCGCATGCGCGGTCAATGACGTTTTCCAAATGGCGGTCTTACGAGGATAGCTGTGATTTCATCGCAGTATTTTCCTTTTTCTTCACCACCTACGGATTTTAGCTGTTTACCACACCTATTTTCGGAGTTTTTATTGGTTTCTACTCCTTCTCTTCACTTTTGAGAGTTCATCGACATTTTTTTGAGAAAATGGAAGCGATTATCTCGTGTGAGGAGAAATCTCGATCTCCGGGCCAGACGTCGGCAAAGCCGGACGCACGCCCTATGCACTCCGGTCGCGTTACCGGGGGTGCGAGTAGCGAAGCTACTGCAGATGCCAAGAAGCCCTCGGGCTCGACTTCAGGCAAGAACAAACCCAAAGGGGGATCTTCCGATAAAGGAAAATCTAAAGTGACTAAGCCAAAGATCACATCACAGCCAGAAAAGGCAGAAACCCCCGATTTGGGGGATAGACTGGATAGACTGGAAGCCCTTTTTGGCAAAGTTATGGAGAGTCTTCCGTCCACCTCGTCTGCGGCGCGGAGTCCGGGAACTTCGCATTCCACCTTCGGTGCGAACAATCGTGCTGGTACGTCGGAAGGCGGCCATTTTGTTTCAGATCCTACTGAATTAATGGATATCTCAGATACCAATGAACCTCTTGCCGGTCAAGGATGATGTTTATGAACATGAAATGGAAGAAGAGCTAGTTGTACCTAAGCTCGCAGCTAAATTTGTTCAACCCAGTGAGATTGGAGAACCACTTAATGACAGTTTGGCCAGTTCGGCGACTTACTTAATCTCACATCAGTTGGAGGGAAAAACCCTACATGAGACTGGGGACAAGTACTATCCACCCAGCAACTGCCCATTGCTTACTGTACCCAAAGTTAATGCTCCAATTTGGGACAACTTGAAATCAGGCACCAAGAGCAGGGACCTTAAACTGCAGAGAGTTCAGCTGTCCCTCATCAGAGGTTTGGTGGCCTTCTTGCGTACTCTTGATGCAGCTGACGTTATTTCAGCCACTCAGCCACTCAGCAGGATGCCTTGGCTCTGTTGAGCAATACTAACTTTGAACTTAACTCTTTACGCAAGCACCTGATCAGACCAGACATGAATGCTAGATTCACGCACCTATGCAAACCCACAACTATGGTGGGGAAACAACTGTTTGGTGATGACCTACCCAAGCAAGTGAAAGACTTACAGGAACAACAGAAGGCAACAGCAGGGGTGATGAGGCCACAGAGTAAGACCAGTTCTGGCCAGCATAGCCAGCATTATCACCCCTATGCCGGGTCACACAAGTCCAAGTACCACGATGCGGGATGGACGCCATCCTCCAGAGATTCCAGCCGTTCACAACCTAAGGCTGGTAGTTCCCACAGGCCTTTTTAGGCAATCAGCCCCATCAGGGGCAGACTCATCACCAGAAGGACAAACAACAAAGCACTGCCCTGCCTCGGCTAGGAGCAAAACAGAAAACCTACCACTACAAGTACAAGAAGAACTAAACACTAACCTCGAAGAGGTAGGTCAGATTTCTCATTCAAAAGATTTATTTGGTACTCCTGTTGGAGGTCGACTGAAACAGTTTTATGAAAATTGATGCAGCATTACTTCTGACACTTTCATTTTGGCTGCGGTGCTAGGGTACAAACTTGAATTTGATCCACAGTGCATGCCACCCAGAAGATCACGGCCATATTTCCAATTTGAGTCCTGTCAGAGTGAACAGGCTGCTATCAGCAATGAAATTATGAAACTTTTGGATAAAAATGTCATAGAAATGTGTAATCGTGAGGAAGGCGAATTCATTTCCAATATTTTCACTCGGCCCAAGAAGAATGGCGGGCTGCGTCTGATTTTAGATCTGTCAGACCTAAACAAGAGCCTTCAGTATCACCATTTTAAGATGGATGATATTCATGTGGCCGCTGCACTTATATCTCCAAATTGTTATCTTGCTTCAGTCGACCTCCAAGACGCTTACTACTCTGTTCCCATCCATCCTAGCCACAGAAAGTATTTGAAATTTGTATGGAAAGGGCAACTGTTTCAATTCAAGGTACTTCCAAATGGCCTTAGCACAGCCCCTAGATTATTCACCAAGTTCCTTAAGCCTGTCCTTGCCTCGCTCAGACAGGCAGGTCATGTAGTGGTTGGGTACCTAGATGATACCATAATCATTGGAAAAGACAAGGAACATAAAAAGGCTGCAATCGCAGCTACTACAGATACTCTTACAGAGTTGGGTTTCCTGGTACACCCTGAAAAGTCGGTCCTTATACCCATGCAGGAGATAAACTTCCTTGGGTTCATGCTAAATTCAGTAATCATGCATCTTTCTCTACCTGAAGATAAGAAGGGTGATATAGTCAAAGACTGCACAGATCTCCTTCATGCCAACAACCCTCTCATTCGGGTGGTAGCTAGAGTGATAGGGAAGTTGATAGCAACATTCCCTGCTGTGCAATACGGTCCTTTGTTTTATCGCTCCCTCGAAAAGGATAAGATTACTGCACTGAAGAAATGTAAGGGTCATTTTGATAGACCGATGAAGCTCTCCGCTAAGGCAAAGGAGGAATTATTATGGTGGATAGAGAATGTAAGATCCTCCTTTTCCCCAATTAGACGTGATAAACCACAAATTGAGCTACGTACTGATGCTAGTGGCATGGGTTGGGGAGCAACTAACCTCCACACTAAGATAGGAGGAAGATGGAATGAGCAAGAGTTGAAGCGAGCTCAAAATAATGAGATTGATTATTTAGAGACTCTAGCCGCAGGCCTAGGGTTAGGGGCTTTTTGTGAGGATAGGCGTGATTTGCATGTGCTCATTAGACTAGACAATCAAACAGCAGTAAGCTACCTAAATAACTTTGGGGGCATCAAATCTAGAGATTGCGATCACATGGCTTCTGAAATTTGGAAATGGTGTATGATGAGAAATATCTGGATAACTGCAGCCCATCTACCGGGCTGTCTAAACACAGAGGCAGACCAAATGTCGAGAAAATTCAATGACAGGACTGAATGGATGTTGGATAAGAAAGCCTTTTCACAAACTGTTGACCACTTTGGATTACCTGAAATAGATCTGTTCGCATCCAGACTGAATGTTCAACTACCTAGATTTGTATCTTGGTTGCCAGAACCTGGCGCTGAAATGGTGAATGCCTTCACAATAGATTGGGGCCATATCAATTTCTATGCTCCCCCCCCCCCCCCCCCCTTTCTGTCTGATATCAAAATGCTTACAAAAGATACAAGCAGACAAAGCGACTGGGCTTTTAATAGTACCAAATTGGCCCACTCAGGCTTAGTTCCCAATATTTAAGGACTTAACAGTAGGGGAACCCATGTTGCTCAAGAGAAGAAACGACCTTCTCAAGCAACCAGAATCAAATATAACACATCCACTTTCTTCCCATCTTGATTTGCTTTTGCAGGATTTGCGGAGACCCTTCCAGGGTAAGGGACTGAGCAACAGGACAATACAGGTCATCGCAGCCTCTTGGCGAGCATCAACCAAGAAGCAATACTACGTGTACATAAGAAAGTGGAAGCGGTTTTGTTCAACCAGGGAATTGAACTACTTACATAGTACAGCAGAGACAGTACTAGAATTCTTTTCAGAAATGTTTTATGTACATGGGGCAAGCTACAGCTCTCTGAATACAGCTAGAAGTGCGTTAGCAACTTTTCTCGCTTTGGAAGGATCTTATCCAACAGGATCCCATCCCCTTGTGTCTCGCTTTTTGAAAGGAGTGTTTCAATTAAGGCCTCCAACAGCAAGGTATTCTCACATCTGGGACGTGAAGATAGTCCTTAACTACTTAAGAAAGCTTGCACCAGCTAATTCGCTCAGCTTGAAACAATTGTCGCTTAAACTTATTACAATTATTGCACTGGTTTCTGCTCAACGTGTGCAATCGATTCATGACTTAAACCTTGACAACATGCTACTCAAGGATAGCTCAGTGACCATTTCCTTCACTGCATTGCTCAAACAACATCGCCCAGGCAATGCTAATACATGTAGTGAACTGAAGATGAAAGCATACGCAGTTGATAGACGACTATGTGTGATTCGTTATCTCAAGCAATACCTACTTCGCACTAGACATCTAAGGGGAGATGAGAAATATCTCTTTATTAGTTTCCAGAAACCACACAAGCGTGTCAGTAAGCAGACTATATCCAGATGGATTAAGACTTCTTTGTCCTTAGCTGGAATCGACACTGATATTTACAAGCCCCATTCGACTAGGGCTGCATCTACATCAGCTGCACAGAGGTCTGAAATTCCAGTTTCTGAGATTCTCAGCAAAGCAGGCTGGTCGAGCGAATGTACTTTTAGGAAGTTCTATCACAAACCTCTTAGCACAGAAACAAAATGCTTCACGCAAGCAGTGTTAGGAGGACAAACTTAAAAATCAGTGTCTCTTTTAGACTGAACACTTATCACTCTTTATGAGTCTTCTCTGTATACAGTATACTAAGACTTGCGGTGGAGCAAGAACTTTGAATAGAAACTGTTTTAGTGCAGGGGACTATAGTTTATGGGGAATACATTCCCCTTATTTGAGTTGCGGTGAACTTCTTTTGAAGTCAGGTTAGCCTTATTTTGTGTACTTAACATATTTACTGGCTTGTAGGTTCCACCAAAGCAATTTGTTCTCTTTACTTATTGATTGTGACCCATGCAAAGTTTCATGGGTGGACAAATGTACCTACAGAGCTACAAAATCTCATGTAATTTCTCACGGAAAAATTACGTAGTAAAATAGAAAGATTAAATGAGAACTTACCGTTTGAAATTTAATCGTTATTTTAAGATTAATTTTGTGGGGAGAGATTACATGCCCGCCTCTCCCTCCCTTACTCTTAATCTTCAGTAAGTTCTCATTAACTCAATTTTTCTCTTACTTTGAAACTGTAGGCACATTTGTGCTGCAAAGATTGAGCGCGCATGCGCATTACGGGCTCTCATGTAATCTCTCCCTACAAAATTACTCTTAAAATAACGATTAAATTTCAAACGGTAATTTCTCATTTAATCTTTCTAATTTATTTCATAATACTGCAGAAATCTGCCATGAACATTACAATTGAAAGTATACATAGTTCAAATATCGAATACATATACTCATATATATATATATATATATATATATATATATACATATAATACATATATATATATCTTTCTCTTTATATATTCCCTCTCTCTCTCTCTCTCTCTCTCTCGCTTTATTGTTCTGTTACCATACAAAAACCCACTCTCTTCTCTCTTTCACGATCAAAGTCCATCACCTCTCATTATACCCATCTAATTCCCACTTATAAAGCCTATCCTCGTGATAATGACAGACCCCGGCCCTTATCTTAAATATATTAATTTTCTCATAAATCAGAGCCTGCTCAATCTAACTCACAAGTTGTGTAACACCGGCTGTCATGTTCGTGCAAATAGAAAGAAAATTACTATCAATATATCGTCGAATAACGTGCTTCCTGTTTTTCGTGCATGCATGTAGACCGATGACGTGGAAGTGTCGTTGTGAAGGCTTACTATATTATACTATTAATACATGGTTGGGAGTGCGTTAGTGCGATCTGGCAACACAAAGGTTTTTATCGTGGTGTACTAACACACGAGGCGTAGCCGAGTGTGTTAGACACCACGATAAAAACCTGCGTGTTGCTGGATCGCACTAACGCACGAACTAACAACCATGTATTAATAGTTTTATAAAACGGGTCTACAATTTTAGTGTTTTCTTACAATTTTAGTATTTGATCCGGATTAGTCGTGCGTTAGTCCCCTCACCGTGCGTTATCACTTTTTTTTTTGCACGGTCACGTGGTGTTATTTGACCAATCAGGATGGCTACATTCTTGAACCCGTTTTATAAAGTTTCATATCATATTGCAAGTTAGGATTACATTTCTAGGACAGCTCGAGATGGAACATGGTTCGAAGATGATGGAAGCGGCCCCTGAACGATATGATAGTGAATTGCGTTGAATCAGCACGGGTTAAACAGAACAGAACAGGGCAACAACCAAAAAAAAGAGAGAAATGAGGTACTGAAACCCCTCTTGATCACAGAGCAGTTGGCCGATACCTACCACTATTGCAGATTCAATCCACAAAGCGGTGATAAAATCGTCAAAATCATATTCATTTATAGGATATCTAGGACACAGAACATGGAATAAACGTCAGAGTATACGCAACATCTGAGAATTCTTTGGGACGCTTTTAAAGATTTAACTATTGAAGCGTTTAAGTTCATCGCTAGGAAGCAGTCCTTGAGACAGGTTTACAGGAACCACTCCAATTTAGCCTTTGAGCTTCGTCATATTTTTTTTTTTGAAAAATACTGTTGCCGTACCCAGTCAATGTACATAATCACAGACCTACAATATTTATCCTGTGTCCATTAGCGGCGTTGTACTTGATTCAAAGGAGATGGGGTTATAAAACCATACCACACTACAGAATATGCCATTCCACTTTTTCGGAATGATATCAACGTCAGGATCCTGCGTCATTTTTATTCTTCTTTGCCTGCTATCATCTTTCATAAAACAGAGCACTTAAGTGCTTGATTTCTTGTTGTTAGAGCGTGAAAGATCACATGTCAAGATGGATTTCAACTTGTCCTCGACGTTTTCTGAAATGAACACCACATATCCCTTAACACCTGGATTGTTGGAATATATGGCAGCTACCTTTTTCGGTTTGATGACACTTCTTACAATCGCATTCAACACGTTCGCTTTAGTTGTCCTACATCGATGGCGTCACGAGTTCGAAGACATTAGTCGAACGCTATTCCAGAGTCTTGCGAACGTAAACATGGCCTGTGGAGTATCGATAGGCGTTTTCGAAGGTATGCTCTTCTACCTAGGCCAAGGACATATTTCTGAAGTGTTCTGCCAGTTTATGCCATCCGTGAGCACCTATACGATGTTCATTTCGATCTATTACGTGGCGCTCATGAATTTCCAACGCTATCTTGCCATTTGTTACCCACTACGGTATAACCGTATAGCGACAGTCAAGCGACTCAATTTACTTTATTTCGCATTGGATTTCATATTTCTTGGTATATCCTCTGCTCTTTTCCCATTTCCAAAATTCCCTTTTAATGACTTCTTAAAAAGCTTTTGCCGTTATAAAACTGTTATTTTCATCAAAATTGACGTTGCCACAACAGGCATTAACAATAAAATCTTCTACGCCATTTTGGGGATATTGTACGTCATTCCATTTATCCTTCTTACCTACTTTAATATCCGTCTCTTGATCATAGCGAGGCGTGCAAGTCGGCGGAGACACGTGGTTTCGGTCCAACACGACAAGGAATCAGCCAACGCCAATATAAGTACACCGGGATTGAAGGGGCTTCGCACTGTTCTCATCATTACAAGTCTCTTTTACATTTCTGTCATCCCTTTCTTTGTATTCATATGTGTAATGATCTTGCCAACGTCTTTAAAACGCCAGAGTTACGACGCCCTCATTTTTGTGTCCAGTGCGGCCCTGATCTGTAGCTGCTGGTGGAATGTTCCTGTCTATATGTCGACCAGTTCTACAGTTCGTCAGAGGGCACTAGAGCAGTGGCAAAAACTAAAGTGCTGGAAGAGGGCGTGATAAAGCAGAAGTCGTTAAATTGTTCTCCTTAATTACGCCACCTCATGATTTATCCCATCATAAATATTATTGTATAGCTATACAGCCCACGAGATCGACAGCCCAAGAAGAGACCATATTGAGTTTGATGCCAGGAATCTTTAAACAAGACTGTAAGCTTTGAAATCCTTTAATAGGCAATAGAGGTTCAAAATCATTGGTTTTTTTTATCCAAATTGGCAATTTTTTTCAACTTTTCGTTAAAAAAAAAACTTAATCATGTATATATTGTTTTTCAAAAACATTACACCTTATTAGAACCGTGGAGCACTAAACGAAAAATATTGTTGTTGCCAATTTGAAGAACAAAATGTGATCAATTTAGTCCTTAAATAATCCCTATCTGAGAACCCAAGGGTTCAGGAGACCGACATGTCGGTTTGGAAGACCTTTTGACATCTTTCTGAAGGTTCATGAAACCGATTGTCGGTCTTGTGGACTATCAGTCTGCTGGGATCACTCCGTCCTATCTTTGCTATTTTATAACTCATAAAGACAAAAGTGAAGGGGTATAGCCTAGTAAGCCTACTCTCTTTATATTATTTTACATGTTCTCCAATGGGCGATGTGTGCTTTGAGCAAAGTTATAGAGACACTTTTAAGACGATAGGGAAATCTCGTTTGACAGTGTCCTATTATAGCACTGGGGAAAGTCTATTGCAAATCCTGGACGATTATAAATTGATTAGATGTTTAAAACTTAATGCTTTTTAAATATAATATTCTTTCAAATTTCATCTGAAAATAATTTTGTTTCTCCTTATATTTGTACGGTCAAACATACAACTGTGTCTTTTAGACTACACGTAATTAGACTGTACCATGGTGCTGAATTTAGTATGCTTTTTGATAGACAGTCGTAACAGACGTGATCTCTTTTGTTGTACCTTTGATTCATGTTGTTAAGGTATTTTTATGTAATTAATGTTGTGCACTTACGTTTACCCAAACGCTTTCATGCAGGAGAACATGAAATTTTTTTTTAAAAATTCATCTGATGATAAAAACAAACAATTTATTTTTTTTAATTTTTTTTTTGCGTTTCATATTCTGTTTGAATATTCTATTATGATGAGCATTTGAAAGCAATTCACATGAACCACGAGGTGTGTGACATGGTTGCTATTTGTAAAAGAATTTTTTGAAATTTTCTGTGCAAATTTGAACAAGTCTGTATATTAAGGAACCGGCGTGAAAACAACAGAGTAGATATTAGGGCAACGCAAGTAAAGGATACATAGCATAAAGCGAAAGACAAAATTTCATAAATTTCTGTTTTAACCTTTGAAAAGTTGACAGCAGGTGCCTATAGCATCTGAGATAAATTAATACAAGTATAGGGGTACTATGTCTCTCGTACGAACTCGCTTGTTCTTAGTCAAAATACTTGACTGACATCTTATTCAATAAATCTTGAACTTTCTGAATTATTCTAATGGCTAAAGGAAGAGCAACCACGACGGTTGACAAAGACATTTCCCCAACGTCGCTCCTATCGTGTTTTACAAGAAAGTGAACCATTTTAGAATCTTGTATTACTTTTTTTTTTTAAAGACAGTGGTGTTCAGTGGTGTATCACCCTTGAAACCTGTAATCAAGAAATCGCTTTAAACCATGTAAATATACAGTTAGATGATAAAAATTTTATTGACGATATACATACCGTTTCTCAACAACTATTTCAAACTTGGGGGTACCTATTTGTTCAAACGCTCTTTAATCAACTTATTAAATTATTATGACAGATTCAATCACTTTATTTTCCTTGGAAAATGATTAATTGTACTTTTAAGAGCTGGAGAAAAATTTAATATATACTAATCAAACAATTGCTACAAATTTTAATCTATGTCATGATAATGTTTGTGAAATCTCAATGAAAGGTCTTATCATATCCTCGTACCCTGCCTTAGAATGTCAAGGTTACATCGGTGACTTATGCTGAATTGATGTTGCCTTAAAAATTATTAGATATCCTAATCTTTGTAATAATTTATGTAATATTGTAATTAGGGAAAGTCCAAACTATTTCCCATACGTTACAAAGTATTGTTGGATTTTATTATGTAATTATGAACGTGAAATGACTTTTTATAAATATCATTTTGTTTGATATTTTCTTTTATCCAAACTCTGGGGGTATCAGCTTGATATAGTCATCAATTATACTAACATTTTAGATGTGGTCGATAACGCATAGGACAAAATAGCCCGGACTTTGCCATTTATTTATCAATTTTCTGATGAAAGGTCTTCCATCATTATGTACCTTGCCCTACTTGAGGCAACAACAAGTTTACCTGTCCGTTTTCGCTTGGTTAATCGGTTTTTGCTTTATTTAAATCCTCGCTGCCCATCCCTCCAAAGACCTTTCATCCAGAGAAACCCGTTAAACCCGTTACACAAATTTGTTGATACATTTATGAAGTAAAACACGATCTCCGGTAGATATGAAAGGGTCAGTGGGATGTCATTTATCACTTAACCCATTTTGATAAGAGTTTGAATCAACTCATTCCTCACCACCACCCCCCCCCCCCTCTCTCTCTCTCTCTCTCTCTCTCTTACTATCCTACTCATTCTTCCTTTCGACTCTCTATTTCTCATTCTCTCTCTCTCTCTCTCTCTCTCTCTCTCTCTCAATTGCCCCTTACACAATCTAAGCCCATTATCCCTCACCCTCTTTTCCAGCCCTTTCATTACCGTGATTACAATTAATTTCCACTTTCAAAAGCGTATCCTTTCCCAACGCTGTCGAACTCCGTTAATTCTCTTTAATATTGCTGCTTGCAAACAGACCCTGCTCCAGTACGAAAGCTATATTTCTCCGGTTTTTATGTTAGTGCAAACAGAGGAGCAATTATTAATAGCAATTATGAGATAACGTGCATCTTTTCATTTTTTATATTCCCTTTTTTGTGTGTGTGTCCTCAAATCGACAGGACAGAGTGTCTGTTATAGCCAACTGTTGTATCAGTATATCAAAGTAAACTGTCAGTTATTTGTTGTAATAGCTGGAGATAGAACATGATTAAAATGTGATATAAACTACCGCTGAACAGCATAAGTGCACTGCATTGAATCGGCATAGGAATTGCAGAATTACCCAAGGAGGTGGCAAAACACATCTTATATACCGGAGCAGTATATACCTACCACTATTGCATAATCGATCTTACTGCATGTCCTGATGATGGCTCATGCAATTCGACACGACTTTAAGTTTACCAGACCAACACATTCGTATACAGTTACGTTACGACTTGTTTTGAACTGGATTGATTAACGTTTTGCTGTTTTTTGCCAGAAGAAGGTCAACTTGTAATATTGTATGGAATAACAAAAAGCGTAGCACTGTTTGCATGTCTGCAAGCGTTGTTACCGTATCGTGTTTAATCGAATGGGTAATTATGCAAAGGTCATACTAATGACAGTTATCTTTGTGGAACATGATGTCTTCAAACCATTCAACTATCTAAACCTATGCAAGGTTTTGTTCTTATGATCATGACCCCGTTCAAAATCACATTTGTCCATGGTACACGGAACACTAAAAGTCAGAGTTATCACAAAATTTCAGCAATCTCAAAAATGCTTTGAAAGAACATTCAAGCGTCAAAGTCCATCTCCAGCTTGCGGTCCTTATACCGGTCTACATAAAATTATTTAGAACTTAATCAAAATTCTTCAAAATACTGTTCAGTATCGGTTGAAATTTGTGTCTATAATCGTTGACGTACCTTTGAGAAAAGAAATGGGCTGTAAAAAAAATGCCATTGCAGAACATGATAACATCTTTACACTGATAGCTGCTTCTGTATCCTGCAACCTTTCATTGTTTGTTGAGCCCTCTAACCTTGGAAAATAGCATTCGAATCATATGTTTGTTTGTGTGTTTTTTTTGCGTGAAATTTGTGAAAGATCACACGACGAGATGGATTTCAACTTGTCTTCTCCGTTTTCTGTAATGAACAGCGCAGATTCCTCTTCGCCGGGATTGTTTGAATACACGGTGGCGACCTTTTTCGGTATAATGACAGTCCTAACAATCGCACTGAACTCTTTTGCCTTGGTTGTTCTACATCGATGGCGTCACGAGTTTGAAGACGTTAGTCGAACACTGTTCCGCAGTCTTTCGATCGTAAACATGGCAAGTGGTGTGTCGATAGGAGTTTTCAACGGGATTCTATTTTACCTAGGCCAAGGGCATATTTCTGAACTGTTATGCCGGTTTATTCCATCCGTTGGCACCTTTGTGGCATTTAGTTCTACTTACCACGTAGCCCTCATGAATCTTCAGCGTTATTTGGCCATTTGTTACCCTTTCCGGTATAACCGTATGGCTACAGTCAAGCGACTTGGCTTAATCTATCTGGTCATGGATTTCACTTTTCTTGGCACTTCCTCTGCCTTTTATCCCATTTCAAAATTCCCGTTTAATGACCTTGTAAGAAGCTGGTGCCGTCATAAAACATTCACTTTCACCAAACTCGACGGCATCACATTAGGCATTGATGTTTATATTTTCTACGTCATATATGGAATGTTGTCCATCATTCCATTTATCCTTATTACCTATATTAATATTCGTCTCTTGATTATAGCTAGACTTGCGAGTCGACAGAGACACGTTGTTTCGGTCCAAAACAACAAGGAATTAGCCAACGCCAATGCAAATACAACGGGACTGAAGGGGCTTCTTACTGTTCTAATTATCACAGGTCTGTTTTACCTTTCTGTCGTTCCTCTAATCGTATTTGTGTGTGGAATTATGTGGCCGATGTCTTTTAGTCGCCAGGGGCACAACACCCTCTATCTTTTGTCAAATGCGGTCCTAATCTGCAGCTGCTGGTGGAATGTTCCTGTCTATATGTCGACCAGTTCTACAGTTCGTCAGAGAGCACTAGAACAGTGGCAAAAGCTAAAGTGTTGGAAGAGAGCGTGATAAAGCAGAAGTCGTTAAATTGTTCTCCTTAAGGTGAAACTTACGCCACCTCATGATTTATCCCATCATAAATATTATTGTATAGCTATACAGCCCACGAGACCGACAGCCCAAGAAGAGACCATATTGAGTTTGATGCCAGGAATCTTTAAACAAGACTGTAAGCTTTGAAATCCTTTAATAGGCAATAGAGGTTCAAAATCATTGGTTTTTTCTCCAAAATGGCAATTTTTTTCAACTTTTCGTTAAAAAAAAACTTAATCATGTATATATTGTTTTTCAAAAACATTACACCTTATTAGAACCGTGGAGCACTAAACGAAAAATATTGTTGTTGCCAATTTGAAAAACAAAATGTGATCAATTTAGTCCTTAAATAATCCCTATCTGAGAACCCAAGGGTTCAGGAGACCGACATGTCGGTTGGGAAGATCTTTTGACATCTTTCTGAAGGTTCATGAAACCGATTGTCGGTCTTGTGGACTATCAGTCTGCTGGGATCACTCCGTCCTATCTTTGCTATTTTATAACTCATAAAGACAAAAGTGAAGGGGTATAGCCTAGTAAGCCTACTCTCTTTATATTATTTTACATGTTCTCCAATGGGCGATGTGTGCTTTGAGCAAAGTTATAGAGACACTTTTAAGACGATAGGGAAATCTCGTTTGACAGTGTCCTATTATAGCACTGGGGAAAGTCTATTGCAAATCCTGGACGATTATAAATTGTTTAGATGTTTAAAACTTAATGCTTTTTAAATATAATATTCTTTCAAATTTCATCTGAAAATAATTTTGTTTCTCCTTATATTTGTACGGTCAAACATACAACTGTGTCTTTTAGACTACACGTAATTAGACTGTACCATTGTGCTGAATTTAGTATGCTTTTTGATAGACAGTCGTAACAGACGTGATCTCTTTTGTTGTACCTTTAATTCATGTTGTTAAGGTATTTTTATGTAATTAATGTTGTTCACTACGTTTACCCAAACGCTTTCATGCAGGAGAACATGAAATTTTTTTTAAAAATTCATCTGATGATAAAAACAAACAATTTATTTTTTTTATTTTTTTTTTTTTGCATTTCATATTCTCTTTACGATGTGAAAATGATGATATTCTGTTTGAACATTCTATTATGATGAGCATTTGAAAGCAATTCACATGAACCACGAGGTGTGTGACATGGTGGCTATTTGTAAAAGATTTTTTTGAAATTTTCTGTGCAAATTTGAACAAGTCTGTATATTAAGGAACCGGCGTGAAAACAACAGAGTAGATATTAGGGCAACGCAAGTAAAGGACACATAGCATAAAGCGAAAGACAAAATTTCATAAATTTCTGTTTTAACCTTTGAAAAGTTGACAGCAGGTGCCTATAGCATCTGAGATAAATCAATACAAGTATAGGGGTACTATGTCTCTCGTACGAACTCGCTTGTTCTTAGTCAAAATGCTTGACTGACATCTTATTCAATAAATCTTGAACTTTCTGAATTATTCTAATGGCTAAAGGAAGAGCAACCACGACGGTTGACAAAGACATTTCCCCAACGTCGCTCCTATCGTGTTTTACAAGAAAGTGAACCATTTTAGAATCTTGTATTACTTTTTTTTTTTAAAGACAGTGGTGTTCAGTGGTGTATCACCCTTGAAACCTGTAATCAAGAAATCGCTTTAAACCATGTAAATATACAGTTAGATGATAAAAATTTTATTGACGATATACATACCGTTTCTCAACAACTATTTCAAACTTGGGGGTACCTATTTGTTCAAACGCTCTTTAATCAGCTTATTAAATTATTATGACAGATTCAATCACTTTATTTTCCTTGGAAAATGATTAATTGTACTTTTAAGAGCTGGAGAAAAATTTTATATATACTAATCAATGAAAGGTCTTATCATATCCTCGTACCCTGCCTTAGAATGTCAAGGTTACATCGGTGACTTATGCTGAATTGATGTTGCCTTAAAAATTATAAGATATCCTAATCTTTGTAATAATTCATGTAATATTGTAATTAGGGAAAGTCCAAACTATTTCCCATACGTTACCAAGTATTGTTGGATTTTATTATGTAATTGTGAACGTGAAATGACTTTTTATAAATATCATTTTGTTTGATATTTTCTTTTATCCAAACTCTGGGGGGTATCAGCTTGATATAGTCATCAATTATACTAACATTTTAGATGTGGTCGGTAACGCATAGGACAAAATAGCCCGGTCTTTGCCATTTATTTATCAATTTTCTGATGAAAGGTCTTCCATCATTATGTACCTTGCCCTACTTCAGGCAACAACAAGTTTACCTGTCCGTTTTCGCTTAGTTAATCGGTTTTTGCTTTATTTAAATCCTCGCTGCCCATCCCTCCAAAGACCTTTCATCCAGAGAAACCCGTTACACAAATTTGTTGATACATTTATGAAGTAAAAACGATCTCCGGTAGATATGAAAGGGTCAATGGGATGTCATTTATCACTTAACCCATTTTGATAAGAGTTTGAATCAACTCATTCCTCACCACCACCCCCCCCCCCTCTCTCTCTCTCTCTCTCTCTCTTACTATCCTACTCATTCTTCCTTTCGACTCTCTATTTCTCATTCTCTCTCTCTCTCTCTCTCAATTGCCCCTTACACAATCTAAGCCCATTATCCCTCACCCTCTTTTCCAGCCCTTTCATTACCGTGATTACAATTAATTTCCACTTTCAAAAGCGTATCCCTTCCAAACGCTGTCGAACTCCGTTAATTATCTTTAATAATGCTGCTTGCAAACAGACCCTGCTCCAGTACGAAAGCTATATTTCTCCGGTTTTTAAGTTAGTGCAAACAGAGGAGCAATTAATAGCAATTATGAGATAACGTGCATCTTTTTATTTTTTATATCCCTTTTTTATTTTTTTGTCGTGTCCTCAAATTGACAGGACAGAGTGTCTATTAGCCAACTGTTGTACCAGTATATCAAAGTAAACTGTCAGTTATTTGTTGTAATAGCTGGAGATAGAACATTATTGAAATGTGATATAAACTACCGCTGAACAACATAAATGCATTGCATTGAATCAGCACAGGAATTACAGTATTACCCAAGCAGGTGGCAAAACACATCTTATATACCGGAGCAGTATATACCTACCACTATTGCATAATCGATCTTACTGCATGTCCTGACGATGGCTCATGCATTTCTGCTGGGTCGCTATATTCTCTTCGAATTTTTTTTAAAAAATAAAATACATAAGAAATTTCAATTTGAGGGATGAAAAGGGAAAAAAATCTGCAGCTCGGTCGCGTTGCTCCCTCGCTTATACAATAACTCATCAAATTTGGGCTAACAACTCCGGGTTATGTGCATCAAAACTCATTTTCACGTAGTGCCATCTTTTCTAAATCAAAAAAGCTCATTAATCTGAGTTTGGGCATGGGGGGGGGGGGGGAGGCGCAGATGATTCTTGTGTCACAAAAATGATGCGCATATCACACGACCTAACACCCAGAAGAAGTCCATATCATTTTTTAAGTAACAAAACTGCTGTCAAGTACATGGAAGAGTAATACAATTTAATAGTTATACCCCTTTTTTTTTTCTTCTTCTTTTTTTTTTTCTTTTTTAAAAATTAATTATTGCATGGCAATGAAACTAGGGACAAGGTAAATAAATAGGCTGCGTCATTACAATGGACAAATGCATTATTCATTTTGTTCTGGGTCATTCTTTAAAAAATGTTTTAATATTAATTTTGTTTGTTTGTTCTGCTGAAAATATATTTGTTTTCCGCACCCCTCATGAAGGGTATCGGATTTCAGAAGGTGTACGTATGTTTCATTTTATTTATTTTTTTTATTTTGTTTTATTTTACTTTATATCATTTTATTTCATATTATTTCATTTCATTTCATTTCATTATTTTATAAGTGCGCCATAAAGTGTACTTTTGTGTTATCTTTGATTATTATTAGATTGAAACGATAACATGTAGGTTATAGGCATATAATTTGACTTCAACCATCTATATTTCATCATTAAAAATCGCGTAAATAAAAAGTAGAAATTACGTTCAAATTTAATCTATATGAAGCGCCCTCTTGAGACTGATAAAATAAATTGCTGTTCTATGTAGAGGTCGATATAGTCAGGTTCACTATGTATTTTTGTTCAAAATTTTTGGAGATTAGCAAAACTATACATTTTTGGAATCGGTAGAACATGGGGAATCCAAGAATTGATGTTTGCATTTGCACAAAACCTTAAATAACAGACCTAAAAAGCAAGAAATGTGGTTGAAAAACAACAGAATGCGCATGAAATAAAGTCACTTTTGATGACCTTTGTTTTTCATTCTACGAACTTTCCCATTGACTGTCATCACTGGTCCAACTACCCCCTGAATTAAATACCAAGTGCAGTTCTTTCGCTTTAGCTTCTTATTGTAACCTACTAATCAATTATACTGTATCAAACTAGAGATAGACTTCCTGTTCTAATATGTCGACCACCATGTGCAAACTAAATAAATGTATTTTACCGTACAACAAATTATTACATACTTTACTTGGCCCAAAAACGTTTTAGGGTACTCCAATTAGGCTAATATATGTCAATTGTATATGTAGGATCACGCCATTCCACCACAGACAGCTCACAACCTATAAAATGCTCATTTCCTACATTTGATATTGTTTTTCAACTTTATTTACTTTCAGTTCTGCTTTATAAGGTAAATAGAAAAGCTTAATAGGATAAATAAGGAGGAAAAAATATACAAATAGAATAAGAAATACTGCGTTTTAACCACTTTGCACAAAAACAGAGAAAAGCAATCTCAAAAGGCCACATTCTTTTGCTTTCAGTTTTGATATTTGAGGAAAATAGTAAAGCCTAACTAAGACAATTTTTAGAAATAAGATAAACAGTGGTAGAAAGAAATATTGTGTTAAACCACTTTTTACTCAAAACAGAAAAAAGACTCAAAAAGTCATATAAGTCTCTCTCCAGATCTGTCTATCTCTGTCTCTCTTTCTGTCTGTTTTCATCTCTCTGCCTATCTCTCTCTCTCTCTCTCTCTCCACCTCAATTTATTGCTCTCTGTGCATATTGTCTCTGTATCTCTCGCTTTCTCTTTAATAATCTCTCTGTTTATCTCTGTAGGAGGTTCTATCTGTGTGCGTGTGTGTGTGTGTGTGTATATATATATAGAGAGAGAGAGAGAGAGAGTATGAGGATTGATGAGACAGGAGACAAGGACGTAGCTGAACTTAAACTTTACCAGATCAAGCTTTCGGCCTCCCCGGCCTTCTTCAGGTTCTTAAGATGATAATACAAACACATAGCATATACTTCAATATACACACATATCATTGTGTGATTTTATATTCCATTTAATAACAAAATATACATTTGTATATTGATATTAACATATACCTTCATGGCTGCGGTTTATTACAAATAACTTAATGAATGAATAATAAGAACATAGTTTAGAAATATTGTACAGAAATTTAATGTAAAAGACCGCTTACCGAAGGTGAAGTTTCGTTGAGGATGACTAATGTATGCGTGTGATGTATAAAATTTGTGCGGTCAAGTGCGAATAAATTCCTGACCTTTGACATTCAAACTAACCACTTACCTGCTATCCCAATGTCAAAGGTCAGGAATTTACCGAGACGCCGTCGAAATGTTTAAGTTGGGTATCTTCGCATATATATATATATATATATATATATATATATATATATATCTATCTTTCTAGATTCTCTCTCTCTCTCTCTCTCTCTCTGTCTGTTTGTCTATCTCTTTCGCTTTATTGTTCTATTACCACACAAAAACCCACTCTCTTCTCTCTTTTACGATCGAAGTCCATCACCTCTCATTATCTTCATCTAATTCCCGCTTATAAAGCCTATCCTCGTGATAATGACAGACCCCGGCACTTATCTTAAATATATTGATTTTTTTCATAAATCAGAGCCTGCTCTACCTAACTCACAAGTTGTGTAACACCGGCTGTCATGTTTGTGCAAATAGAAAGGCAATTACTATCAATATATCATCGAATAACGTGCTTCCTGTTTTTCGTACATGCATGTACTCTAGATCAAAAACGTGGAAGGTTTACTATAGTTTCAATACATATTGCAACCTAGGATCATTTTTCTAGAACAGCTCGAGATGGAACATGGTTCAAAGATGATGGAAGCCGCCGCTGAACGATATGATAGTGAACTGCGTTGAATCAGCACAGGATAAACAGAACAGAAGAGGGCAACAACACCAAAAGAGAGAAATGATGTGCCGAAAGCCATCTTGATCACCAAAGCAGTTGGCCGGTATACCACCATTGCACATTCTATCCAGAAAGCGGTGATAAAATCTTCAAAATCACATCCATTTATAGGATATCTGGGACACAGAACACGGAATAAACGTCAGAATATACGCAACATCTGAGAATTTTTGGGACGCTTTTAAAGAATTAACTATTGAAGCGTTTATGTTCATCGCTAGGAGGCAGTCCTCGAGACAGATTTACAGGAACCACTCCAATTTAACCTTCGAGCTCCATTATACTTTTCGGGGGGAAAATACTGCCGTAGTACCAAGTCAGTGTACATAATCACAAAACTACAATATTTATCCTGTGTCCATTAGCGGCGTTGTATTAATAATTCAAAGGAAAGGGGTTATAAAACCATACCACACTGCAAAACAGAGCACTTAAGTGTTTGATTTCTTCTTGTTAGAGCGTGAAAGATCACATATCAAGATGGATTTCAACCTGTCCTCGACGTTTTCTGAAATAAACACCACAGATTCCTTACCACCTGGATTGTTGGAATATATGACGGCTACCTTTTTTGGTTTGATGACACTTCTTACAATCGCATTCGATACGTTCGCCTTAGTTGTCCTACATCGATGGCGTCATGAGTTCGAAGACGTTAGTCGAACGCTATTCCAGAGTCTTGCGATCGTAAACATGGCCAGTGGAGTATCGACAGGTATTTTCGAAGGTATGCTCTTCTATCTAGGCCAAGGACATATTTCTGAAGTGTTCTGCAGATTTGTACCATCCTTTGGTATCTTCATGACATTCAGTTCTACCTACCACGTAGCCCTCTTGAATCTTCAGCGTTATTTGGCCATTTGTTACCCATTCCGGTATAACCGTATTGCTACAGTCAAGCGACTTGGCTTAATCTGTCTAGTCATGGATTTCACTTTTCTTGGCATTTCCTCCGCTTTTTTTCCGATTCCAAATTTCCCGTTCAATGAACCCGTAAGAAGCTGGTGCCGTCATAAAACAATCACTTTCATGAGCACACCATCAGGCATTGATGTTTATATTTTCAACGTCATGTATGGAATATTGTACATCATTCCATTTATGCTGCTCACCTATATTAACATTCGTCTCCTGATCATAGCTAGACGTGCGAGTCGGCAGAGACACGTTGTTCCGGTCCAAAACAACAAGGAATTAGCCAACGCCAATGCAAGTACTCCGGGACTAAAGGGACTTCGTACTGTTCTCATTATCACAGGTCTGTTTTACCTTTCTGTAGTTCCTTTATTATTATTCATGTGTGGAATGATCTGGCCGACGTCTTTGAGTCGCCAGTGGAACGACACCCTCGTTATTGTAGCAGATGCGGTAATGATCTGCAGCTGCTGGTGGAATGTTCCGGTCTACATGTCGACCAGTTCTAAAGTTCGTCAGAGGGCAATGGAACTATGGCGAAAGTTTAAGTGTTGTAAGAGAGCGTAAAAAGCATTTTAAGCAGCAATCGTTGTATTGTTTACAAGATGAATCTTACGCCTCATTATGATTAATCCCATGCCATATATCGCTGCAACCCACGACACCGACAGCCCAAGAAACATCTTAAAAGTTATCTGAGGACTAAGGGTTTAAGAGACCGACAGCAGAAGAAGGTGACGAGGCCGAAATATCTGTCTGTGGGCTGTCAGGCTCCACGGATTCCTCCGTCATGTATTTGGTATTAGTGAACGTGTAAATCCTACACTCGAGTAAAGTTATAGAAACACTTTTAAGACGATACCGAAATCCCGTTCTAACAGTTTTCTGCGAATGGCACTGGAAAAGCCCATTGCAAATCGTGGACTTGGACGATGAAAAGACGTGTAGATATAGTGTGAAACTTTATAACTTTAAAATGTCTTCTTTCAAACTACATCTGAAAATAATCTTTTGATTTCTCTTATTTTTATACGGTTAAACATGTAGTTGTGTTTTTAATAAGATTACACATTATTAGAGTATGTCATTGTGCCTAATTAGTTATTTCGATAATGCTATATTTTAGGAGATAGTGGTAAAAGGCATGATTTGTTTGTTGTTGTTTTTCGGTTGCTTTTTGCACTCTCAATTCCTATTGTGTTTTTACCCTTACACGAAACTAATTTTGTTCACTCACGCCCCCACCCCTCCGCCCCCAAACGCTTTAATACAGGAAAATATATTTCGTATTGCAGGTCGAAGAATCACCGACACATCTGTTGTCATCCATTTTTGCCGTATCATTCTAAATAAAATATTATTCTTGATCGATACATGTCTTGAGGCACATAGATCATCGACATTTCTCATCTAATATTACTGCCTGTGGATTTCCACGGGTTCCAGAGTATGACTATTGAGAATTACTCAGTCGAATTATAGACTTAACATAATTATGGTTCCAAATGCAATTTACATGTTACATGACAAAATGACTTATATACAGCATGTACCGTGTGTATAAAAAAAGGTACACACTTTGGAACTTTGGAAATATTATCCGAAATCTTAATTTCACAATATCGGTACGATTTATTTCTCATTCAATCATGATCAGGGTCGGTTTCATCAGATGAGACTAAGATTATGGAAAATATTTTATGCTTGAGTGAGTAATGACTATTTTTGTATAAAGCTCGCAAAAATGCCTGTCTTGAATTTGATCAAAGAGCGTATCGGGCAGTATCTGCATGTTCTCTGCTAACCATCAATAATTGATTTAAACAATCATTTTGATTTTAATCCTATACCTAGCCGCACATCCCCACCCCTCCCTTACACACACACATACACGCACACACGCGCACATAAACACAATTCCATTTTTTCTGGAGCACATCGAAAGGATACAAATTGCAATGCATTACAGGAAGATGAACCTATAATGTTCCTTTTTTTATGAGGAGAGATCTTTTGAAATCCGATTTTGACCATCTATTCCCCCCCCCCCCTTCTCTTCCAACCAGTTGAGGATGCGTTACTGTCTTGGCATGTCGAAAGGATGCATTGTTAGTAATGCATGATATTTTTCACATCTACATGTTTAATTCAAGAAATGTTAAAACATTAACTTTATAAATGAATTTGATTCTCTTTTTTAAAAGAGAATCAAATTCATTGATAAAATTAATGTTTTGACAACGTCTTGTATGACGAATAAGAATTTTAAAATTCATATTCGTCATACAAGACGTTGCTAATTGGATTAAGCGGGATAAGAAATTTGAAGAAGAAAATATGTAAATATTAGGGTTCTTCTCCCGTTATTGCATCGAATCTTTCCAACACTCAGACAAAAATGCAGATGATTTGTGCTGGAAAGACACCACCCACGTAACCTGCAATGCTGGCAGCGGTGGTGCGTTGGGGGCAGTGGCGTATCCAGTAATGGGTGAAGCTGGTGTAGCTCCTTTTTGAAGGCCCAGGAAAAAAAAACAGTACAGCTTGCTAATCTCAGTATGCTTGTTCAGTAACGAAGCTGTCTGGATGCACTCAACCCCTGTCTTGGGAGCATCCCGTCCGTCTCCCTTTTATCAATTTCTGGATATGCCCCTGTGAGTGTGCATTATTACGTATAGGGATAGTAAAGGATTGTTCAAATCAATTATTGATGGTTAACAGAGAGCATGCAGTTACTGCCTGATACGCACTTTGATCAAATTCAAGACTGAGGCATTTTTGCGAGCTTCACGAAAATAGCCATTACTCACTTAAGCGTAAAATATGTCAATACTCATAGTGTCATCCGATGAAACAGACCCTCACATTGTATTAGAAAAATAGTATCGATATCGTGAAATTATGATTTTGAATGATATTTTCAAAGTGTGTACTTTTTTTATACGCACTGTATAGCACTTTTTTTAAACACAAGATGCTTGGGTTAGAGTAAGATATGCTGAAATATTTATTGTATACTTTTCTGAAATCATTCTGTAAATATGTCGAGACTATGTTTCCATTAACAAATACCAAAGTCGTACCTTGAAAACAAAAAAATACATCGCTATTTATTTCGAGCAAGCTGATTTTTATTTTTTTGTTTTTTGTTTTTTGTTTTTTGTTTTGTAAACCGCATAGAATATGTTTTGTGAAGATGAAAGAAATACACCATGGGTTTTTTGACTGAAATGACTGGAAAGGTATATTTAACATGAATAAGCGTGGAAGAGAGATAGGGTGAGGGACTAAGAGACGGGAATAAATCTTTCTCTTTATTATCAATTTGAAGCACGCTCCTCTCATAGATTTATTCTCTCATCCATCCGTGTGATCAGTGGCGTAATGAGCTGAAAATTTTGAGGTGGCTGAGCCGGTAATAATTGAAATATTCTCTAAAGCACCAGAAACGCAATAATACTATACTATAAGACATCATATCTTTGAAAGGGAGGTACATTCCCGCCCCTCCCAAAAATTAGAAGACTGTGCATTTTGATGTACCATGAATTTTTTAATGTTATCAACGCATTTAATAGATTACGAGGTCACGCACCGACCAAGCCAGAAAATTTTACGTTTTAGTAGCTTGAAACTTTGCATGTAAGACCACTTTTATGCACACAGGTAAATCTCTCTTCTCATATGCGGATAGGCAGTTCAAATCGTCATTAAGACAATTTTTGCGATTTTCAATTTCCGGGGGACGATGTAATACTCATTTTCTTCCATTTAAATTTCAAGTGTATTAAACGAGGGAGCAAAGCGACCGAGTGCGTGGATTTTCAATTTTGAATAGTGAAACTTTGCTAGAGCACTTCTGAGCCTAAAAAGTCTGGTGTAGCCTTACACAGTAAAAAATATTTTAAACAACTGTTCAAAATTTTGAAACAACGCTGTTTAAGCCGGTCACTCTAACAACTATTGTTTAAGCTTTTAAACAATTTTTTTAAACAACAGCTTTTAAACATCTAGGTTGTTTAAATTAAGTTGTTTGAAACTTTTTTCACAACTATTGTTTAAAATAATACTTTCAAAGTTGTTGTTCAAAATAATTGTTTAAAATATAGTTTGAAACATTTGTGTTTAAACATACACTCTTAAAATGTTGGGTAAATTTAGTTGGGTAACTGCTGGTTGGTTAAAAATATTCCCAATTCTGGGCTATTATTAACCAACTGGACACTCGAGTGGTGTAACCAATATTGGTCAATAATTTTTACCTAAATATTGGGCATATATTTACCAACAGTATTTGGTAAGTATGGGTTGGGTACTTCTTGCCCTGTAGTTGAGTAATTCTCATTCCCTTTGCCAGTTGGGTAAATTTTGTTGGGTAACTAATGGTTGCTAAGAAATTCGCATAGAAATTTACCAACAGCTATTCGGTAAATCAGGGTTGGGAAATTCTTACCCTGATGTTGTGTAATTTTGTCACATTCCCTTAGTGTTGTTGGGTAAATTTTGTTGAGCAACTAAAGCTTGTTTAGAAATTCGCTGAACAGTGTGTGTGGACGTGTGTGTGTGGGTATTCGTGTGCGCGTGTGTGTGTGTGTGTGTGTGTGTGTGTGTGAAGGGGATGGGGATGGGGATGGGGATTTTACCCAATAGGGGGAAAATTGGTTACACGTTGGAAAACATTAATGGGTAATGAATTGTTGGTTGTGATGATGCCTAATGAAAGATAAATATATTACCACTACTTATTTATTTCATCATGTTATAACTAAATTGGTCAAATAAAATTCATCACACAACTAAAAGACATGCACTCTACGAAATACTGGGTAAAATATGCTGGGTTAATTGAAATTGGGTAAATGTTGGGCAAATTTTTCCAAACTGTTTGCTGCTGAACACGCTTTTGCCCAACGTGTGGTAAATATTTTTACCCAATATTGGGGAAAACACTTACATGTATATGAATATTCATGAATTTTTAGTAGCGTATGGTTTGGGGTGGCCCGATTTACTAACTGTCACCAAATGCATAAAAAAGTAAAAGGTGTATTTAAGAGCTTGCACTTGATTGTACCAAGTGGATAGAATAGGACTAGGATAGGATAGCTTAAAGTAGGCCAAGGTAGGATCATAGGATAGGTTAGGATTATAGGATAGGTTAGGATTAATTAGGTTAAGACCCAGAAAGACATAACAAGCAGATTTCATTTTTTCTACCTAGGTTGGAGGAAAAGGGAAACAATTTGGCAACTGAATTTGCCCAACCACATAATATTTCTCTTAGGTAAAATTGGTTGGGCAAATAATTACCCAACTGAGAATATAACCAACAGTTGGGCAATTGAAGAGTTGGGTAAAATCTGGTGGGTCACCAACTGATGGGCAATTTAATTTGCCCAACAACATAATAAATGGATTGCCCAACATCAGTTGGGCAAATTTTAACGAATAGTTGTGTGGACATTATGTTGCCCAGTGTTGGTTAAAAGTTGGGTATTTTTTTTTTTTTGCCCAATTCTTTTAAGAGTGTACACGGTTGTTTAAGGCTGTTGCACGCAAGTAAGTTCCAAATGCGAGGGCTGATTGATACGTTCAGAGGTAAGCATTTAGACTAAATATATTGTATTCTGATCGAGTTTATACTCGAGACATATCTGTACTGCCTTGACATCTATATGATGTCTAGATCTAGACCACATTCACAAAATAAATTATGATGTAAACCTGCCACTTTGCAGCGCAGCGCAGTTTAAGTTACTTGCACAAACAGTATACCCGTCCGGACCAAAGCGCGCGTTCACTGTGTGCAACTTAAACTGCGCTGCGCTGGAAGGGCAACTTGCAAAGATCCAGGTCTAGATCATAATTGCAATGTCGTTCTTCGACATTGCCTTGTTTTCGTTCACGTTCTGCATCAAAAAAAAATTCTTTTTCTTCTTCTTCTTCTTCCACCCAATTCCTATTTGTTTTGCACGTAGTGCTTGTGATCACTTTTTAGGTACTTTCCTGATGTCCATTTCCTTTCAAATTTCGTAGCCATGTTCCTTGCCATTTCATCTTGATCACTGAACTCTTCATTTTTCGAAATCACTCACGCATGACCATCCAGGCGCCATTTTGTCCATTTTCATGCCATTTTCATGCCATTTTCATGCCTTTCGTTCTCCTGGCCTATCTCCACTATCCTACATCCTACAGACTTCTAACAAATTCCTCTAGATAGTCCAAGAGTTGCTCTTCACACAACAATAAAAATATTATACAAAAAATTCCATCTTCATACTCTAAATTTAAGTCCGAAATCGGCCATGTGGAAAAATACTAAATTTCTTGAAATATTCACTTCCGAAAATGAAAAAATGCCATAACTTCCTCATATCAATTCATTTTTGTCTCAAATTTACACTGTGGCTTTATCTTATCATTGCACACATTCCTGCCAAATTTCATGCTTCAATGATTCCCCATAATATAAACAGCGCCCTCTAAAGTTTCAAAAATGGCTATTTTCTTGTGGCCGTATCTCCGTCATGCTTGGATAAACCCGTACCCTTTTTTGGATTTAGATAATTCAAGATATACCCTTTTCAGCCAAATAAAAAAATATTACCTTATCACTGTCCGACTTTGCGAAAATTGCTCGTCAAAATCACGATATTTACGGAAATGCCGAAACCACTTCAACTTGCTCTAATTTTGCGAAACTTTAGCCTACGTCTTTTAAATTTGGTAGGTATGTGTATTTATGTATTTAACAACTGTTAGCCAAATTTTATGAAAACTGATGACGTCATCGCAAAGTAATTGCGGAAAACCTCAATTTACCATGCATGATATATTATTGAATAATATGCTTATTTTAAATGTCGCACAGCTCAAAATGACCGCAATGAAATTCCCTTCTCGGGGATACCAAACACGGTATAAGGTCTCACAGAAAATTTTCAGTAAATCGCGATTTAAGTCAGGTCATAATACGGATCCTGCACAGTTTCCGCCCATGCTTTACACGTATTGTCTATGGGGCAAATCAGGATCCCAACTTTGGCCCCCTGAACGATCTTTATTTTTCTTGAAATTTGGCAGGCACATTTTTGAGGCAAAATGAAGAGAATCTCGAAGCCGGATTTTTAAAATCGGTCAAGCGTGACATTTTAGACGCCATTTTGTTCTCTAAATCTATCCTGCATCACACGCTTCGATAGGATTGTCATAAAAATATGAGAGTGGTCTCAAAATGATGGCCATGAAATGTTCTTTCGTATGATACCAAATACGGCACATAAAGAACAAAAAAGAGCCAAGTTATTAGAAAATAAAGCCATTTCAGTACATGCCATTTAACGACATTTTCTTCAATACAATTCTACGCAAAGCCGATGTGGCGTGGTATGCTTTATGTCACATATAGTGTGCAAGCCACATCATCATCATCATCATCATCATCATAATCATCACCATTATCATCATCATCATAATCATCATCATCATCATAATCATCATTATAACCATCATCATTATCATCATCAACACCACCATTACCATCATCACCATCATCATCATTGTCATCACCATTATCATCATCATTCTTTGTTTTTTGTTCGTTGTTTCTTGTTTTCACGATTCTATCATCTCCTAATTGTACAGTATGCATTATTTTCTCCCATCTTATCTTATATCATGTTTTAACATACATAACTTTATATTTCACCTGTCAACTTCTCAACAAAATGAAATATGCGGACGACATTGCATGCACATCGTTCCCATACGATTGCAGTTCTAGTTTATTCTGTGACTGTGGCTTGGACCTAGACATCCTACAGATGTCATGGCAGCACAAATATGTCTTGAGTATAAACTCGATCAGATTACAGTATATTTAGTCTAAATGCTTACCTCTGATTGTATCAATCAGCTCCGGCATTTAGAACTTCTGCAACATGTCAACCACAAAGTCATCCGCCATGATGAAGCCGGCCGTGTTTGGCGGAGAAGGAAACCCGTCTAGCGCGAATTTTCAATCCTTTTAAACAACGTTGTTCATGAGATTATTCTACAATGTCATTGATGTCTTAAACAGCTTTTGTTTAAAATACAAGGTCTGTCTTTTGAACAATATTGCTTAAAATTTAAACAACACAATTTTAAACAACGACATTTTAAACAGCCTTTTTGCTGTGTAACTAATTATTAAGGACATATTTGTCATGTTATTTTCAAATTTTCCTGGGCACGTGTCACCCAGTCCTAGCCCCAAATTGTGCCCCTGCTTGCTGTAACATTTCACATTACATTTCACATTACATTTCACATAACTTCCCTCAGTTTCGAAAGAAATTTCATGATAGTGTATAAGCTTATTGAAAAGGGGGCTAGCTCACTCTCAAAGATCACTCCTTTTTTACCTAAATCATTGTTACTTAAACCTGTTTAGCTCAGATGTGCATAATAGTGAACAGTAACCAGTTATCCAGGAATAAACAACGGGCAGAAAATAGGGGGACTTTGGTGTGCTATGGTGGCGGATCAATAAAGTGCAAGGGGGCAACAAAAAAGCGGCCACTTTTTCTTTCTTTCACCACATTTTCAACATTATCGCAAATACTTTCCAAGAATCAGCCCCAAGACAATGTCATTAACCACAGTCTATTCAGTCAGACCCAACTCCGGAAAACCGAGCACAGGTATAAACTCCGAAAACGGCGTATGGAGCAAGATAAATATAGAGCCCCCATCGTTCAGTGCGAGACAGTGTGTACAAAAGGCATGTGGAAAATCGTCCAATGTCGACCTGCTCTTCATAATACATTTTTCTAAAATAATGCTGCGGCTTTATTTATTTCAAATGTTTGTCATTTAAAAGTCATTTCATATGACGAATTATTCAAGGATTTTGAAGATATTTGACACCAGCATTATTTAGCATTATTTTTAAAAATATATATATCTTTGGCAGGTTGACTTTGCAAGATTTCCCCATGCCTTTTGCACACACTGCCTCGCAATGAACGATGAGGGCTTTATACTCAACCCCGTTTTCGGAGTATATACCTGTGCTCGGTTTTCCGAAGTTGGGTCTGACTGCTATTGAAATGTGCGAAAATGACAATGACATAATTCATCACAGCATGATTTCTATGGGCCAGACAATACGGTATTGAAATTGACCTCAAGTTGATTACTTAGAAGTCTTGGCATGATTTTATGTTAACTATGCCAAACACTTAAATTTCCCTCAAATGTTACCAATGGTACTTTGAGAAGCTGGAGACAAAGTTTATTTCAAATGAACAGCCTGGTAAAACTTAATCTTTCGTGATAATGTGTATGATTTTCAATATATCAGTTCTCCGATTACCCCTCACAATCTGGGAGGGGGGGGGGTGTTTCATCAAGTATCTTGTCGGTGATTTTTACCGACAAATTTGCTCTCAGCCAATCAGATGCAATGATTTCAGTAGCTTATAACAGTTATTGCAACTTGTCATTGATGACAAGTTTCATGAAACAGGGTCCTGTCCTCCTTCATACCTCAGTCACACCAACAGGGGCCCGTTTCATAAAACTTGTTATCAGTAACAACTGCCTCATTTCTTTGACAAATTCTTTCTCAGCCAATCAGATTCAAGGATTTCAGTAGCTTTTAACAATTATTGTAACTTGTCATTGATAACAAGTTTTATGAAACGGGCCCCAGGACATAAAATACACCGAACGAAAAATTACATTACCCCAAATTGCCAAGGCGTGTTAGGTTTGGAATCGGTTTCGCGTGACTGTGGTATCAGACTGAATTCTGAATCAGCGCCGTCTATCCTCTCAAAGATTTCTCATCCAGTGAAAATCGGTAAACACTTTTTTTAAATGCATTCATCGGGGAAAACACGATCTGCGGTAGATATGAACGAGTCAATAGGATGTCATTAACCACTTGATTAATTTTTATAGGACTTTGAATGACTACATTCCCCCTACCCCCCCCCCCCCTTCCCTCTCTCTCTCGCTCTCTGTTTCTGTCTGTCTGTCTTGCTGATCAACTTCCCAAAGACCTCTAATGCAGTAATGATAAACGTTGAACAAATTTGTTCAAGCATTTATGGTGGAAAACACCATCTCCGGTACATGTGAACGGATCAACACACCAAATGATAAGAGTTTGAATCGATTCTGTTTCTTCTCTTTTTCTCTCACTCTCTTTCTCTCTCTCTCTCTCTCTCCAGATCTGTCTATCTCTGTCTCTCTTTCCGTCCGTTTTCATCTCTCTCTCTCTCTCTCTCTCTCTCTTCGATCTATATGTATACTTTTTTTTTTCTTGTTCTTGCCCATCTTACCCCCTACTTTTTCTGTTTCTATTTCTCTCTTCACCTCAATCTATCGCGCTCTGTGCATTTTTGTCTCTGTATCTCTCGCTTTCTCTTTAATAATCTTTCTGTTTATCTCTGGGGGGGGGTGTATGTATATATATATATATATATATATATATATATATATATATATATATACATACATATATATATATATATATATACATATATATATATATATATATATATATATATACATATATATATATATATTATATATCTTTCTCTTTCTATATTCCCTCTCTTTCTTTCTCTCTCACTCTTTCTCTCTCTCTCTCTCTGTTTGTCTATCTCTTTCGCTTTATTGTTCTATTACCATACGAAAACCCACTCTCTTCTCTCTTTCACGATCAAAGTCCATCACATCTCATTATACCCATCTAATTCCCACTTATAAAGCCTATTCTCGTGATAATGACAGACCCCGGCACTTATCTTAAATATATTGATTTTCTCATAAATCAGAGCCTGCTCTACCTAACTCACAAGTTGTGTACCACCGGCTGTCAAGTTCGTGCAAATAGAAGGGCAATTACTATCAATATATCATCGAATAACGTGCTTCCTGTTTTTCGTGGATGCATGTACTCTAGATCAATGACGTGGAAGTGTCGTTGCGAAGGCTTCCTATAGTTTCATTTCATATTGCAATTAAGTTAGGATTATATTTCTAGGACAGCTCGAGATGGAACATGGTTCGAAGATGATGGAAGCCGCCGCGGAACGATATGATAGTGAATTGCGTTGAATCAGCACAGGATAAACAAAACAGAACAGGGTAACAACAAAAGAAGAGAGAAATGAGGTGCCGAATCCCATCTTGATCACCAGAGCAGTTGGCCGATACCTACCACCATTGCAGATTCTATCCATAAAGCGGTAATAAAATCATCAAAATCATATTCAATTAAAGGATATCTAGGACACAGAAGACGTAATAAACGTCAGAGTTAACGCAACATCTGAGAATTCTTTGGGACGCTTTAAAAGAATTAACTATTGAAGCGTTTAAGTTCATCGCTAGGAGCAGTCCTTGAGACAGGTTCACAGGAACCACTCCAATTTAGCCTTCGAGCTTCATCATATTATTTTTTTAATACTGTTGCAGTATCCAGTCAATGTACATAATCACAGACCTACAATATTTATCCTGTGTCCATTAGCGGCGTTGTACTTGATTCAAAGGAGATGGGGTTATAAAACCATACCACACTGCAGAATATGCCATTCCACTTTTTCAGAATGATAGCAACGTCAGGATCCTGCATCATTTTTATTCTTCTTTGCCTACTAGCATCTTTCATAAAACAGTTAAGTGTTTGATTTCTTCTTGTTAGAGCGTGAAAGATCACATATCAAGATGGATTTCAACTTGTCCTCGGCGTTTTCTGAAATGAACACCACATATCCCTTACCACCTGGATTGTTGGAATATATGGCAGCTTCCTTTTTCGGTTTGACGACACTACTTACAATCGCATTCAACACGTTCGCTTTGGTTGTCCTACGTCGATGGCGTCACGAGTTCGAAGACGTTAGTCGAACGCTATTCCAGAGTCTTGCGATCGTAAACATGGCCTGTGGAGTATCGATAGGTGTTTTCGAAGGTATGGTCTTTTACCTAGGCCAAGGACACATTTCTGAAGTGTTCTGCCAGTTTATACCATCCGTGAGCATCTATACGATGTTCATTTCGATCTATTACGTAGCGCTCATGAATTTTCAACGCTATCTTGCCATTTGTTACCCACTACGGTATAACCGTATAGCGACAGTCAAGCGACTCAATTTACTTTATGTCGCCTTGGATTTCATATTTCTTGGCATATCCGCTGCTTTTTTCCCATTTCCAAAATTCCCTTTTAATGACTTCTTTAAAAGCTTGTGCCGTTATAAAACTGTTATTTTCTGCAAAATTGACGTTGCCACAACAGGCATTAACAATAAAATCATCTACGCCATTTTTGGGATATTATACGTCACTCCATTTGTCCTTCTTACCTACTTTAATTTCCGTCTCTTGATCATAGCGAGGCGTATGAGTCGGCAGAGACACGTGGTTTCGGTCCAACACGACAAGGAATTAGCCAACGCCAATATAAATACACCGGGATTGAAGGGGCTTCGCACTGTTCTTATCATTACAAGTCTCTTTTACATTTCTGTCATCCCTTTCTTTGTATTCATATGTGTAATTATCTTGCCGACGTCTTTAAAACGCCAGAGTTACGACGCCCTCTTGTTTGTGTCCAATGCGGCCCTGATTTGTAGCTGCTGGTGGAATGTTCCTGTCTATATGTCGACCAGTTCTACAGTTCGTCAGAGGGCACTAGAACTGTGGCAAAAGCTAAAGTGCTGGAAGAGGGCGTGATAAAGCAGAAGTCGTCAAAGTGTTCTCCAGAAGGTGAAACATACGCCACCTCATGATTAATCCCATCATAAATATTATTGTATAGCTATACAGCCCACGAGGCCGAGAGCCCAAGAAATGAGACCATATTACGTTTGATTTTAAAAACGAGAGTAACCTTTAAAATCCTTAAATTGGCAACAAAGGTTCAAAATCATTGTTTTTATCCGAATTGGCCATTTTTTTCAACTTTTCGAGAAAAAAATTTAATCATGTATATATTTTTTTCAAAAACATTACACCTTATAGGAACCATGGAGTCTAAACGAAAAATATTGTTGTTGCCAATTTGAAGAACAAAATGTGATCAATTTAGTCCTTAAATAATCCCAGTCCTAAAAGGGTTAAAAGAAATCTGAGGACCAAGGGTTCAGAAGACCGACATGTCGGTTTGGAAGACCTTTTGACATCTTTCTGAAGGTTCATGAGACCAGACTATCAGTCTGCTTGGATCACTCTGTCCTATCTTTGCTATTTTATAATTCATAAACACAAAAGTGAAGGGGTATAGCCTAGTAAGCCTACTCTCTTTATATTATTTTACATGTTCTCCAATGGGCGATGTGTGCTTCGAGCAAAGAGACACTTTTAAGACGATAGGGAAATCTCGTTTGACAGTGTCTTATTTGTATGGCACTGGGGAAAGCCTATATTGCAAATCATTGACGATTAAAAATTGATTAGATGTTTGAAACTTAATACTTTTTTAATATAATATTCTTTCAAACTTCATCTGAAAATAATTTTGTTCCTCCTTATATTTGTACGGTCAAACATACAATTGTTTTGTTTGTTTGTTTTTTTTTGTTTGTTTTTTAGACTACATATAGTTAGACTGTACCATCGTGCTCAATTGAGTATGCTGTTTGGTAGATAGTGGTTATGTCAGACATGATCTGTTTTGTTGTACACTCAATTCACATTGTTAAGGTATTCTTATGTAATTGATTTTGTTCTCCTACGATTAGAAATTGATTAGATGTTTAAAACTTGATGTTTTTTAAATATAATATTCTTTCAAATTTCATCTGAAAAATAATTTTGTTTCTCCTTATATTTGTACGGTGAAACATACAACTGTGTCTTTTAGACTACACGTAGTTAGACTGTACCATCGTGCTGAATTGAGTATGCTTTTTGATAGACAGTGGTAACAGACGTAATCTCTTGTGTTGTGCCTTCAATTCAAGTTGTTAAGGTATCTTATGTATCTTATGTAATTGATGTTGTTCACTTAAGTTTACCCAAACGCTTTCATGCAGGAGAACATGAAATTTTTTTTAAAAATCATCTGATGATAAAAACAAACTTTTTTTTTTTTTTTGCGTTTCATATTCTGTTTAAGATGTGAAAATAATGATATTCTGTTTGAATATTCTATTATGATGAGCAACTGAAAGCAATTCACATGAAACACGAGGTGTGTGACATGGTGGCTGTTTGTAAAAGAAATTTTTGAAATTTTCTGTGCAAATTTGAACAAGTCTGTATATTAAGGAACCGGCGTGAAAACAACAGAGTAGATATCAGGGTAACGCAAGTAAAGGACACATAGCATAAAGCGAAAAATAAAATTTCATAAATTTCTGTTTTAACCTTTGAAAAATTGTCAGCAGGTGCCTATAGCATCTGAGATAAATCAACACAAGTATAGGCGTATGTCTCTCGTACGAACTCGCTCGTTCTTAGTCAAAATGCTTGACTGACATCTTATTCAATATTTCTTGAACTTTCTGAACGATTCTAATGGCTAAAGGAAGAGCAAACACGCCGGTTGACAAAGACATTTACCCCCAACGTCGCTCCTATCGTGTTTTACAAGAAAGTGAACCATTTTAGAATTTTGTATTACTTTTTTTTAAAAGACAGTGGTGTTCAGTAGTGCATCACCCTTGAAACCTGTAATCAAGAAACCAATGTAAAGCGTGTAAATATTAGATGATACAGATTTTATTGCCGATATACATACTGTTCCTCAACAAATATTTCAAACTAAAGGGGTACCTATTTTTTCAAACGCTCTTTAATCAACTTATTAAATTATTATGACAGATTCGGTCACTTTAATTTCCTTCGAAAATGATTAATTGTACTTCTAAGAGCTGGAGACAGATTTGATATTTAGTAATTCAACAATTGCTTGCAAATTTTAATCTTTGTCATGATAATGTTTGTGAAATCTCAATGAAAGGTCTTCAATCATATCCTCGTACCCTGCCTTAGAATGTCAAGGTTACATCGGTGACTAATGCTTAATTGGTGTTGCCTTAAAAATTGTTAATATCTTAATCTTTGTAATGATTCATGTAGTGTGGTGTATCACCCTTGAAACCTGTAATCAAGAAATCGCTTTAAATCATGTAAATATACAGTTAGATGATAAAAATTTTATTGACGATATACATACCGTTTCTCCACAATTATTTCAAACTTGGAGGTACCTATTTGTTCAAACGCTCTTTAATCAGCTTATTAAATTATTATGACAGATTCAATCACTTTATTTTCCTTGGAAAATGATTAATTGTCCTTTTAAGAGCTGGAGAAAAATTTAATATATACTAATCAAACAATTGCTACAAATTTTAATGTCATGATAATGTTTGTGAAATCTCAATGAAAGGTCTTATCATATCCTCGTACCCTGCCTCAGAATGTTAAGGTTACATCGGTGACTTATGCTGAATTGATGTTGCCTTAAAAATTGTTAATATCTTAATCTTTGTAATGATTCATGTAGTATCGTAAACAGGGCAAGTCCAAGGTATTTCCCATACGTTACCAAGTATTGTTGGATTTTATTATGTAATTATGAACGTGAAATGAATTCTTTTTTTTAAATATCATTTTGTTTGATATGTTGTTTTATCCAAACTCCGGGGGCTATCAGCCTGAAACAGTCATCAGATATCGTAGATGCCTTCTGTAACATATGGGACTAAATAGCCTTGACTTGCCCATTTATTTATCAATTTTCTGACGAAAGGTCTAAAATCATTGTCATTGTACCTAGCCCTACTTCAGGCAACGAGTTTACCCGTCCGTTTTCGCTTGATTAATCGGTTTTTACTTTATTTAAATCCTCGCTGCCCATCCCTCCAAAGTTTGAATCAACTCCTTCACTTTCTCTCTCTCTCTTCCTTTTCCTATCATATTCAGTATTCCTTTCGACTCTCTCTCTTTCTCATTCTCTCTCTCTCTCTCTCTCTCTCTCTCTCAATTGCCCCTTACACAATCTAAGCCCATTAGCCCTCTCCCTCTTTTCCAGCCCTTTCATTACCGTGATTACAATTAATTTCCACTTTCAAAAGCGTATCCTTTCCCAACGCTGTCGAACTCCGTTAATTCTCTTTAATATTTCTGCTTGCAAACAGACCCTGCTCCAGTACGAAAGCTATATTTCTCCGGTTTTAAAGTTAGTGCAAACAGAGGAGCAATTATTAATAGCAATTATGAGATAACGTGCATCTTTTCATTTTTTATATCCCTTTTTTATTTCGTGTCCTCAAATCGACAGGACAGAGTGTCTGTTATAGCCAACTGTTGTATCATTATATCAAAGTAAACTGTCAGTTATTTGTTGTAATAGCTGGTGATAGAACATGATTAAAATGTGATATAAACTACCGCTGAACAATATAAGTGCATTGCATTGAATCAGCATAGGAATTACAGAATTACACAAGCAGATGGCAAAACACATCTTATATACCAGAGCAGTATACCTACCACCATTGCATAATCGATCTTATTGCATGTCCTGATGATGGCTCATGCAATTCTGCTGGGTCGCTGTATTATCTTCGATTTTTTTTTAATGGGTAAAAATACATAAGAAATTTCAATTTGAGGGATGAAAAGGGGAAAAAAATCTGCCGCTCGGTTGCGTTGCTCCCTAGCTCATACAATAACTCATCAAATTTGGGCTAACAACTCCGGGTTATGTGCATCAAAAATCATTTTCACGAAGTGCCATCATTTCTAAATTAAAAACGCTCAGTAATCTGAGTTTGGGCATGGGGGTCCACAAATTTGATAGTTTGCCCCGGGTACCAGAATACCTAGATACGCCACTGAATTTAAGACACATGTGCATCATTTTTATGAGGCACACATGATTCCTGTGTCACAGAAATGATGCGCATATCACACGACCTAACACCCAGAAGAAGTCCATATCATTTTTAAAGTAACAAAATTGCTGTCAAGTACATGGAAGAGTAATACAATTCCTTATAACCCCTCTTTTTTTTTTCTTTTTAAAAAAAATAATTATTGCATGGCAATGAAACTTACTATGGACAAGGTAATTAGGTTTTTCCTTCAAATGTCTCTAACTGCTGCCGCCGGAACATAAATTGTTACTCAAAATTTCGTAAGAAAGAGGGTACGAAAATGGCGCATCAAGGATCACATTTTGTTTTATTGTAATAGCCATATCATGACTCATACCGCCCTGGGGTATAGGCTGCGTCATTACAATGGACAAATGCATTATTCATTTTGTTCTGAATCATTGTTTAAAAAATGTTTTAATATTAATTTTGTTTGTTTGTTCTGCTGAAAATATATTTGTTTTCCGCACCCCTAACGTAGTGTATCAGATTTCAGAAGGTGTACGTATGTTTCATTTTAATTTTTTTTTTTTTTTTTACTTCATATTATTTTACTTCATTTAATTTAATTTCATTTCATTTCATTATCTTATACGTGCCCCATAAAGTGTACTTTTGTGTTATCTTTGATTTTTGGAATCGGTAGAACATAGGGAATCCAAGATTTGATGTTGTTATTTGCACAAAACCTTAAATAACAGACCTAAAAAGCAAGAAATATGGTTGAAAAACAATAGAATGCGCATGAAATAAAGTGACTTTTGATGACTTTTGTTTTTCAGTCTACGAACTTTCCCATTAACTGTCATCACTGGTCAACTACCCCCTGAATTAAATACCAAGTGCAGTTCTTTAGCTTTAGCTTCTTATTGTAACCTACTAATCAATAGACGGTATCAAACTAAAGATAGACTTCCTGTTCTAATATGTCGACCACCATGTGCAAACTTTAAAAAAATGTATTTTACGGTACAACAAATCATTACATGTACTTTACTTGGCCCAAAAACGTTTTAGGGTACTCCAATTAGGCTAATATATTATAACTGTATATGTAGGATCACGCCATTCCAGCACAGACGGCTCACAACCTATAAAATGCTCATTTCCTACATTTCATATTGTTTTTCAACTTTATTTACTTTCAGTTCTGCTTTATAAGGTAAATAGAAAAGCTTAATAGCATAAATAAGGAGAAAAAATATATACAAATAGAATAAGAAATACTGCGTTTTAACCACTTTGAACAAAAAAAGAGAAAAGCAATCTCAAAAGGCTACATTTTTTTTCCTTTCAGTTCTGGTATTTGAGGTAAATAGTAAATCTTAAGTAAGACAATTTTTTAAAATAAGATAAACAGTGGTAGCAAGAAATATTGTGTTAAACCACTTTTTACTCAAAACAGAAAAAAGACTCAAAACGTCACATAAGTTTAGAAGGATCTTTCGTGGCAAAAGATTTTTGCAATGCTGAAATGAAGAAAGTCAAAATGTAGAGTGGCGTGAAAGCGCTGATTGAGACCAACCAATGAACTTTGTCTACAACTGAGCGGGGGGGGGGGGGGGGGGCTGACGCCTCTTGCCCGAATGTAAACTTTACTTTCAGCCCCTAGCCCCCACCCCTCCCCATCTCGTAAGACTATGCTCGTTTTAATCTTGAAAGTGCTTGGAAATGTTACTGAGGATCCAATTTTGGGGGTCAACCTGACTTGGATTGATGTTCAAGACTGTTTGATGTCAATAAGTTCAGGGACCTCCCTGTACAACTGAGAAGGGAGGGTGCGGGCGCAAGTTTTGAACCCCACCACCATTTATCTACATGTTTTAGAGTGTAAATCTTGTCTATCACGTGAATACAGGTCCCATGTTATTTCACTGATGCCCTGAATTGCTTCCTTGTACCAAAAACACTTGTAGGTATTGTAAGTTAAACTTTAGAGGGGAAGGGGGCGGGAAGAAGGGTAAGGCAGATATTTTCCAGTAACCATGAGATCTTAAATGATTTGTCAAGGCTCATTGATTTTCTTGCCATTATACAAAGTTCTTTATGAATATTACTTTGTACCAATTTTTCTCGTTTTAAAAGCAGAAAGGGGGAGGGGAAGGGGTGGACATGAAGGGGGTGCAAGTTCTGTACCATATCATCTAGTATATTCTTCTGTTGGAGAGTGAATCATGATTATCACTTGAAACCAGGTTTCCTCAAATATATTATTGGACAGTTAGCCTTAATTTGTTTCTGAACACACATCATCGGTTATTAGGCACATTTGTATCATAGCAACGGGAACTAATAAACAATTGTATATCATTAAAATATGATTGAACTGCACAGCAAAAACTCTGTTTAAAATTTCGCTGTTTAAAATTGGGTTGTTTAAATTTTAAACAACGTTGTTTAAAAATATTGAAAATTTGCGCTAGACGGGTTTCCTTTTTCGCCAAACCGGCCGGGCTGCATCATTGCGGATGACTTTGTGGTTGACATGTTGCAGAAGTTCCGAATGCCGGAGCTGATTGATACATTCAGAGGTAAGCATTTAGACTAAATATATTGTAATCTGATCGAGTTTATACTCCAGACATTTTTGTGCTGCCATGACATTTATATGATATCTAGATCTAAGCCACAGTCACATAATTATGATTTAGACCTGCAACTTTGCAAGTCGCCCTTCCAGCGTAGCGCAGCGCAGTTTAAGCTGCACACAGTGAACGCGCGCGTGGGTCCGGTATACTGTGTGCAAATAACTTAAAGGTAATCCCTCTCGGGAACTCAAGAGGGCGTTGTTGGACATACGTACGCGCTGCGGACGGCGCCAGTTGCCCATTGACACCAACATTATACGACGCTTACGCAGATGCCATGTTCTGAATGCCCGAACTCGCCGATTCTCAGTTCGCGTATGCTTCGGCTGCTGTTCGAAGTTCCTGGCAGGTTGGCTCCGCCTCCTTCTGTGTGTGAAGTGACGTCAGCAGACGTTTGGAATTAATTGGGCCAGCGAGTAAGCAGCGCTAGCGCAGGTACTCGGGTATACTACTGTGTACTGTGTGCTAGGCTGATGATTGACAGCTGCATGCAAATTACGTCGATGATCTTCGTAATGAAGATGGCGGCGAGTACAGCACGGAACAAAACCCGCCCAACAGCGCCCTCTTGAGTTTCCGGAGGGATTACCTTTAAACTGCGCTGCGCTGCAAAGTTCCAGGTCTACATAATTTATTTTGTGGATGTGCTCTAGATCTAGACATCATGTAGATGTCACCGCAACACAAATATGTCTTGAGTATAAACTCGATCAGATCACAACATATTTAGTCTAAAGGCTTACCTCTGAACGTATCATTCAGCTCTGGCATTTGGAACTTATTTGTGTACAACAGCCTTAAACAACCGTGTATGTTTAAACACATCTGTAGGCCCTATAATGTTTGAAACAATTATTTTCAACAATTAACTTTGAATGTATTTCTTAAACAACAGTTGTGCAAAAAGTATTAAACAACTTAATTTAAACAACCTAGATGTTTTAAACAATTTTTTTTAAACAACAAATATTTTAAACAATAGTTGTGAAAAAGTTTTAAACAACTGTGTGTGTTTAAACAACTTAATTTAAACAACCTAGTTGTTTAAAAGCCGCTGTTCGAAAAAAAAAAATCAGAATTTTAAACAACAGGCTGTTTAAAGTTTAAACAACCGTAGTTGTTTAACATTATAAACAACAGTTGTTAGAGTGACCAGCTTAAACAGTGTTGTTTAAAAATTTTGAAGAGTTGTTTAAAATATTTTTTATTGTGTGAATCATCGGACATCACATGATAAACGTTGAACAAATACATTTATGTTGGAAAACACCATCTACGGTACATGTGAACGGATCAATCAGTTTGAATCGACTCTGTTTCTTCTTTCTCTCTCTCTCTCTCCAGATCTGTCTATCTCTGTCTCTCTTTCCGTCCGTTTTCATCTCTCTGCCTCTCTCTCTCTCTCTCTCCACCTCAATTTATCGGTCTCTGTGCATATTGCCTCTGTATCTCTCGCTTTCTCTTTAATAATATCTCTGCTTATCTCTGTGGGGGGGGGGGGTTCTGTGTGTGTGTGTGTGGGTGGGTGTGCGTGTGTGTGTATATATATATATATATATATGTATATATTTATATATGTATATATATATATATATTTTTCTCTCTTTCTATATTCCCTCTCTCTCTCTCTCTCTCTCTGTCTGTTTGTCTATCTCTTTCGCTTTATTGTTCTATTACCACACAAAACCCCACTCTCTTCTCTCTTTCACGATCGAAGTCCATCACCTCTCATTCAATGTCATTATATCCATCTAATTCCCGCTTATAAAGCCTATCCCCGTGATAATGATAGACCCCGGCACTTAACTTAAGTATATTGATTTTCTCATAAATCAGAGCCTGCTCTACCTAACGTACAATTTGTGTAACACCGGCTGTCATGTTCGTTCAAATAGAAAGGCAATTACTATCAATATATCATCGAATAACGTGCTTCCTGTTTTTCGTGCATGCATGTACGCTAGATCAATAACGTGGAAGGCTTGCTATAGTTTCATATCATATTGCAACTTAGGATTATTTTTCTAGAACAGCTCGAGATGGAACATGGTTCAAAGATGATGGAAGCCGCCGCTGAATGATATGATAGTGAACTGCGTTGAATCAGCACAGGATAAACAGAACAGAAGAGGGCAACAACAAACAAAAGAGAGAAATGAGGTGCCGAAACCCATCTTGATCAACAGAGCAGTTGGCCGGTATACCACCATTGCATGCAGATTCGATCCATAAAGCGGTGATAAAATCTTCAAAATCACATTCATTTATAGGATATATAGGACCCAGAACACGGAATAAACGTCAGAGTATACGCAACATCTGATAATTCTTTTGGACGCTTTTAAAGAATTAACTATTGAAGCGTTTAAGTTCATCGCTAGGAGGCATTTCTTGAGACAGCTCCATCATATTTTTTTGGGAAAAATACTGCTGTAGTACCCAGTCAATGCACATAATCACAGCCCTACAATATTTATCCTGTGTCCATTAGCGACGTTGCACTTGATTCAAAGGAGATGGGGTTATAAAACCATACCACACTGCAAAACAGAGCACTTAAGAGTTTGATTTCTTCTTATTAGAGCGTAAAAGATCACATATCAAGATGGATTTCAACTTGTCCTCGACGTTTTCTGAAATAAACACCACAGATTCCTTACCACCTGGATTGTTGGAATATATGACGGCTACCTTTTTCGGTTTGATGACACTTCTTACAATAGCATTCGATACGTTCGCCTTAGTTGTCCTACATCGATGGCGTCACGAGTTCGAAGACGTTAGTCGAACGCTATTCCAGAGTCTTGCGATCGTAAACATGGCCAGTGGAGTATCGATGGGTATTTTCGAAGGTATGCTCTTCTATCTAGGCCAAGGACATATTTCTGAAGTATTCTGCAGATTTGTACCATCCTTTGGTATCTTCACGACATTCAGTTCTACCTACCACGTAGCCCTCATGAATCTTCAGCGGTATTTGGCCATTTGTTACCCATTCCGGTATAACCGTATTGCTACAGTCAAGCGACTTGGCTTAATCTGTCTAGTCATGGATTTCACTTTTCTTGGCATTTCCTCCGCTTTTTTTCCGATTCCAAATTTCCCGTTTGATGAACCCGTAAGAAGCTGGTGCCGTCATAAAACAATCACTTTCAGCACACCATCAGGCACTGATGTTTATATTTTCAACGTCATGTATGGGATACTGTACATCATTCCATTTATCCTGCTTACCTATATTAACATTCGTCTCCTGATCATAGCTAGACGTGCGAGTCGGCAGAGACATGTTCCGGTCGGAAAAAACAACGAGAACTTAGCCAACGCCAAAGCAAATACTCCGGGACTAAAGGGACTTCGTACTGTTCTCATTATCACAGGTCTGTTTTACCTTTCTGTAGTTCCTTTATTATTATTCATATGTGGAATGATCTGGCCGACGTCTTTGAGTCGCCAGTGGAACGATACCCTCGTTATTGTAGCAGATGCGGTAATGATCTGCAGCTGCTGGTGGAATGTTCCTGTCTACATGTCGACCAGTTCTAAAGTTCGTCAGAGGGCAATGGAACTATGGCAAAAGTTTAAGTGTTGTAAGAGAGCGTAATAAGCATTTTAAACAGCAATCGTCGTATTGTTTACAAGATGAATCTTACGCCTCATTATCATTAATCCCATGCCATATATGGCTGCAACCCACGACACCGACAGCACAAGAAGGTGACCGACGAGGCCGACATATCTGTCTGTGGGCTGTCAGGCTCTACGGATTCCTCCGTCATTTATTTGGTATTAGTGAACATGTAAATCCTATACTCGAGCAAAGTTTAGAAACACTTTTAAGACGATACCGAAATCCCGTTCTAACAGTGTCTTCTGCGAATGGCACTGGAAACATGGGAAAAACCCATTGCAAATCGTGGACTTGGACGATGAAAAGATGTGTAGATATAGTGTGAAACTTTATAGCTTTTAAATGTCTTCTTTCAAACTACATCTGAAAATAATCTTTTGATTTCTCTTATTTTTATACGGTTAGACATATAGTTGTGTTTTTGTTAAGACTACACATAATTAGAGTATGTCATTGTGCCTAATTAGCTATTTCGAGTATGCTATATTTTAGGAGATAGTGGTAAAAGACAAGATTTGTTTGTTGTTGTTTTTCTGTTGTTTTTTATACTCAATTCCTATTGTGTATTTACCCTTATACGAAACTAATTTTGTTCACTCACGCCCCCCCCCCCCCGCCCCCCAAACGCTTTAATGCAGGAAAATACATTTCGTAATGCAGGTCGAAGAATCATTGAAAGATCTGTTGTCATCCATTTTTGCCGTATCATTCTAAATAAAATATTATTCTTGATCGATATATGTCATGAAACACATGAATCATTGACATTTCTCATCTACTATAACTGCCTGTGGATTTCCACGGGTTCCAGAGTATGACTATTGCAAACATTAATTTTTGTCAGAAAGTTAAGTCAAAGGAAATGTTTAAAAGAATTACTCAGTCGAATTATAGACTTAACATAATTATGGTGCCAAATGCAATTTACATGTGACATGACAAAATGACTTATATACATAGCATGTACAAGTGGCGGATCCAGGGGGGGGGGCAATCCCGGCCCGTGCTCCCCCCCCCCCCTTTTTGAGGGAAAACAATGCAATGTGCCCCCCTATTTGCGATTGTGCCCCCCCCCCCTTTTCGACCAGAAAACCTTTTTTTTTTTTTTTTTTTTTTTTTTTGCTTGTCAGATAATTATTGAGGGGAACTGGACCCTATAACCCCCCCCCCCCCCCCCCCCCACTGAGCGACTTTTGGAGGGCTGGTGAGAGACCAAAAAAATATGGGTCTCCCTCCAAGCAGTTTCCCAAAGTTGAAAATCCTGCATTTGTGTGCCCCCCCCCCCCCCCCTTATACGAAATTCTGGATCCGCCCCTGGCATGTACAGTGCGTATTTTAAAAAAAAAGAGTTACACACTTTGGAAATATTATCCAAAATCTTAATTTCACAATATCGGTACGATTTTTTTTTTCATATAATCATGGGTGAGGGTCTGTTTCATCGGATGGGACTAAGATTATGGACAATATTTTATGCTTGAGTGAGTAATGACTATTTTTGTAAAGCTCGCAAAAAATGCCTGTCTTGAATTTGATCAAAGTGCGTATCGGGCAGTAACTGCATGTTCTCTGCTAACCATCAATAATTGATTTGAACAATCATTTAATCTTTAATCCTATACCTAGCCGCACATCCCCACCCCTCTCTTACACACACACACACACACACACACACACACACACACACATAAACACAATTCCATTTTTCTTCTCGAGCAAATCGATAGGATGCAAATTGCATTGCATTACAGGAAGATGGACCTATAATGTTCATTTCTTATGAGGAGAGATGTTTTAAAATCCGATTTTGACCATCTATTCCCTCCCCCCCCCCCCCTCTCTCTCTTTCTCTCTTCCAACCAGTTGAGGATGCGTTACTGTCTTGGCAATTTTTCACATCTATATGTTTAAAGGGCAATCCAACCTTGGTAATAAGATGATTTGTATGAAAGCAGAAAAATAAGAAAAACAGGATGGTGAAAGTTTGAAAGAAATCGGACAAGGACTAAGAAAGTTATGGATGTTTGAAAAATGAGATCACTACATCTATGCGAATCTCAAATTGGCAATTTGGTGAGTCAATTGTGACATTTTTGTGGACAACTCTCCCATTTGTCGTACACAAAAATATCATTAATTTGCGGTTTTCTTCGAGGCGCCTTTACCCTCGGGGCAGTACTCAAAATATATTGGAGATAGCATGTTGTTATAGGTCTTCATGAACGAAAAGATCCTACTGAGTAATGCATTTTGAAAAAAAGTGACATTTTAGTCATTTTGTGTGTTAGAGCGAATGGGAGAGTTGTCCACAGCTACATCACAGTGACATTACCTATTCGGCCAATTTGAAATTCCCATATGCATAGTGATTACAACTTTCAAAAAATCATAACTTTCTTATTACTTGTCCGATTTCGTTCAAACTTTCACCAATCTGCTTCTCTGATTTTTCCTCTTTCTTTCAAAGCAACTTGCTATTAAGGTTGGATTTCCCTTTAATTTAAAAAATGTTAAAACATTAATTTTATCAGTGAATTTGATTCTCTTTTAAATTCTTATTCGGCATACAAGATGTTGTTTATTAGATTAAGCGGAATAAGAAATTTGACGAAGAAAATATGTCAATATTAGGGTTCTCCTCCCGTTATTACATCGAATCTTTCCAACACTCAGAAAAAATGCAGATGATTTGTGCTGGAAAGACACCACCCCTGTAACCTGCGATGCTGGCAGCGGTGGTGGGTTAGGGCAGTGGCGTATCGAGTAATGGGTGAACCTGGTGTAGCTCCTTTTTGAAGGCCCAGGAAAAAAAAACAGTACAGCTTGCTAAGCTCCCTAAGCTTGTTCAATAATGAAGCTGTCTGGATACATTTAACCCCTGTCTTGGGAGCATCCCGTCCCCCTCCCTTTTATCAATTTCTGCATACGCCACTGTGAGTGTGCATTACTATGTATAGGGATAGTAAAGGATTGTTCAAATCGATCATTGATGGTTAACAGAGAACATGCAGTTACTGCCTGATACGCACTTTGATCAAATTCAATACTAAGGCATTTTTGTGAGCCATTACTCACTCAAGCGTAAAATATTGTCAATACTCATAGTGTCATCCGATGAAACAGACCCTCATAATGTATTAGAAAAAAATCATATCGATATCATGAAATTATGATTTTGAATGATATTTTCAAAGTGTGTACTTTTTTTTATACGCACTGTATAGCACTTTTTTTTTAAACACAAGATGCTTGAGTTGGAGTGAGATATGCTGAAATATTTATTGTATACTTTTCTGAAATCATCCTATAAATAAAAACAACAATGTATTTACATTTCTGGCTATTTTATTTTATTTGAGTATAAACTTGTAGATTAATATCTAAAAGTGATTAAATATGTCGAGATTATATATCCATTAACAAACACTAAAGTCGTGTCTTTAAAAAAAAAAAAAAAAAAAAAAACATCTCTATTTATTTCGAGCCAGGTGATTTATATTTTTTCCTTTGGCTTCGTAAACCGCATTGGAATTTGATTTGTGAAGATGAAAGAAGTACACAATGTTTTGTGTTTTTTTTTTTTAAATGACTACATGTATATTTAACATGAATAAGCGTGGAAGAGAGAGAGAGAGGGGGGGGGGAGGGAATAAATGATTGGAGGAAAGGTGTACTTGTACAAGGGTAATATAAATCATTCTCTTTATTATCAATTTTTGAAGCACGTTCCTCCCATAGATATATTCTCTCATCCATCCGTGTGATCAGTGGCGTAATAAGCCGAAAATTTTGAGGGGGCTGAGCCGGTAATAACTGAAATACATGTATTTCTAAAGCGCCAGAAACGCAATAATACTATACTATAAGACATCAATTCTTTGGAAGGCGGTACATCCCCGCCCCTCCCCAAAATTAGAAGACTGTGCATTTTGATGTACCATGAAATTGATAAAGGGATACTTTGGTGGGCCTGCATGGGCGATTTCCGATGAGAGAGGAAAATATACTCGGAGCTTCGTGTCACTTTCGATACAAGGACTTCCATCACACATGCTAAAAAATGTAATTCATATTGATTTTTTGGCGATTTTCAATTTCCGGGGGACGATTCCTTTCTGCCTACGTAATACCCATTTTCTTCCATTTATATTTCAGGTGTATTAAACGAGGGAGCACAGCGATCGAGTGTGTGGATTTTCCATTTTGAATAATGAAACTTTGCGTTCTAAAGCACTTCTGAGCCTAAAAAATCTGATGTAGCCTTAACTAATTATTAAGTACATATTTGTCATGTTATTTTCAACATATCCTGGGCACGTGTCACCCATTCCTACCCCCAAAATGTGCCCCTGCTTGCTGTAATATTTCACATTACATTTCACGTAACTTCTCTCAGTTTCCAAAGAAATGTCGTGATAGTGTATAAGCTTATTGTAAAATGGGCTAGTTAGGGTATAAGAGAAAAGTTCCCCTCCCATAATAAGAAAATTGTGATAAAACAAATATCTTGCATGCAAAATATAAGCATAAAAATTATATGGACGGGGAGAAACTAGGATAAAATTTATATGTGCATGATTTCACTCTCAAAGATCACTCTGTTTTACCTAAAGCATTGTCACTTAAACTCTCATAGCACAGATGTGCATGATAATAGCGAACAGTAACCAGTTATCCAGGAATAAACACAGGGCAGAAAATAGGGGGACTTTGGTGTGCTCTGGCGGCGGATCCAAAAAGTGCAAGGGGAGAATAAAAAAGCGCCCACTTTTTCTTTCTTTCACCGCATTTTGAACATGATCGCAAAGACTTTCAAAGGGTCAACCTAAAACAGTTCAATAACCATAACATATTGAAATATCTAAAATAACTTCATCTAAATATCTAAATCAACATATCTAAACTAACTTCATCTGCAAACAAAGTAAATGGATTTATCCGTAGAAACCTAATATCATGTACTAAACAGACCAAATCTACAGCTTACACAACACTAGTCTGACCAATAATATTGTAGAATATAGTTCTAGTGTCTAGGACCCATATACAAAAGAACACACTCATGAAATTGGTAAAGTCCAAAGAAGGGCAGCCCGAATGGTATACAGTGACTATAGGCAAACTTATGCAGGGGTTAAGCTTGGACCTTTCCATTCGAAGGAAAGTCTCGAGGGTCAGTATATTGCACAAGGTCTTGGTGGCATTTGGCCCTCGTGGCCCTGCCGGTGTCGGACTACCTACGTCCAGCTGCACGAGCCACCAGACGTACTTCAGGAAACTCCTTCATACGATACTCTACCTGCACCAACTGTTTCAAACGCTTCTATATTCCACGTACCATCAAGGACTGGAACTCACTACCACCCGACATCCAGAGCATAGCAGACAATAAGACATTTAAACTTCAAGCAACCAATTTCTTCCGCAACTAAGACTCCAGTAATAAGGACTAATTAAGCAACATTGCCCACATCCTCATCCTATTCGCTTGGTTCCAGATAGAATGTTGAGGAGTAACCAAAAGAAAAAGAAGAAATGTGCGGAAATGACAATGACATATATCATTTCAATCACAGCATGATTCCAATATGGGCTAAACAATAGGGTAATGAAATTGACCTCAAGTTGATTACTTGAAAGTCTTTGCATGATTTTATATGAACTATGCAAACACTTAAATTTCCCTCGAATATTATCAATCGTACATTGAGAAGCTGCAGACAAAGTTAATTTCAAATAAACAGGTGTGGCAAAACCTAATCTTTCGTCATAATGTGTATGATTTTCAAAGTGATGTAAGTTCTTCGATTATCCCTCACATTCTGCCCTCCTTCATTCCTCTGTCACACCAACAGGACATAAAACAGACCGAACGAAAAATTACATTAACCCGAATTGCCAAGACGAGGTCGATTTGGAATCCGTTTCGCGGATTGACTGGGGTATCAGGCAAAAACAAGTTCAAATGGTTTAAGCTTGGTAAATATGATCTTGTCTAGTAAAACCTGAACGCCGCCTATACTCTAAAAGATCTCTCATCCAGTGATAATCGGTAAACACTGTTTTGATTATCTTTATCATGCAAACACGATCTCCAGTAGATACGAACGAGGCAATAGGATATAATTTACCATTCGATTAATTTTGACAGGACTTTAAATGAATTCATCCTCCCCCTCCCCCCCCCCCCCTCATTTCCTCTCTCTGTGTCTCCACTCTCTTCTCTCTTTCACCACGATCAAAGTCCATCACCTCTCATTATATCCAACTAATTCCAGCTTATGAAGCCTATCCTCGCACTTATCTTAAATATACTAATTTTCTCATAAATCAGAGCCTGCTCTAATTAATTACTCGCAAGTTGTGTAACACCGGGCTGTCATGTTTGTGCAAATAGAAAGGCAATGACTATCAATATATCATCGAACAACGTGCTTCCTGTTTTTTCGTGGATGCATGTACTCTCGATCAACAACGAAGAAGTGTCGTTGTGAAGGCTTACTATAGTTTCATATCGTATTACTAGTTAGGATTATTTTTCTCGGACAGCTCGAGATAGAATATGGTAAAAGGATGATAAGCCGCCACTGAACGATATGATAGTGAATTGCGCTGAAACAGCACAGGATAAACAACAGAACAGGGCAACAACAACAACAACAAAAGAGAAATGACGTGCCGAAACCATCTTGATCAACAGAGCAGTTGGCCGATATACCACCATTGCAGATTCGATCCATAAAACTGTGATAAAATCTTCAAAATCATTTCATTAATTGGATATCTAGGACACAGAACATGGAATAAACGTCAGAGTATACACAACATCTGATAATTTGGGGGACGCTTTTAGAGAATTAACTAATGAAGCGTTTAAGTTCATCGCTAGGAGGCATTCCTTGAGACAGCTCCATCATATTTTTTTTTAAATACTGCTGCAGTACCCAGTCAATGTACATAATCACAGACCTACAATATTTATCCCTCGTCCATTAGCAGCGTTGTACTTGATTCAAAGGAGATGGGGTTATAAAACCATACCACACTGCAAAAACAGAGCACTTAAGAGTTTGATTTCTTCTTGTTAGAGCGTGAAAGATCACATATCAAGATGGATTTCAACTTGTCCTCGACTTTATCTGAAATAAACACCACAGATCCCTTAACACCCGGATTGTTGGAATATATGGCGGCTACCTTTTTCGGTTTGATGACACTTCTTACAATCGCATTCGATACGTTCGCCTTAGTTGTCCTACATCGATGGCGTCACGAGTTCGAACAAGTTAGTCGTACGCTATTCCAGAGTCTTGCGATCGTAAACATGGCCAGTGGGGTATCGATAGGTGTTTTCGACGGTATGCTCTTCTACCTAGGCCAAGGACATATTTCTGAAGTGTTCTGCCAGTTTATACCATCCGTGAGCATCTATACGATGTTCATTTCGATCTATTACGTGACGCTCATGAATTTTCAACGTTATCTTGCCATTTGTTACCCACTACGGTATAACCGTATAGCGACAGTCAAGCGACTCAATTTACTTTATGTCGCCTTGGATTTCATATTTCTTGGCATATCCGCTGCTTTTTTCCCATTTCCAAAATTCCCTTTTAATGACTTCTTAAGAAGCATGTGCCGTTATAAAACTGTCATTTTCTTCAAAATTGACGTTGCCACAACAGGCATTAACAATAAAATCATCTACGCCATTTTTGGGATATTATACGTCACTCCATTTGTCCTTCTTACCTACTTTAATTTCCGTCTCTTGATCATAGCGAGGCGTATGAGTCGGCAGAGACACGTGGTTTCGGTCCAACACGACAAGGAATCAGCCAACGCCAATATAAATACACCGGGATTGAAGGGGCTTCGCACTGTTCTTATCATTACAAGTCTCTTTTACATTTCTGTCATCCCTTTCTTTGTATTCATATGTGTAATTATCTTGCCGACGTCTTTAAAACGCCAGAGTTACGACGCCCTCTTGTTTGTGTCCAATGCGGCCCTGATTTGTAGCTGCTGGTGGAATGTTCCTGTCTATATGTCGACCAGTTCTACAGTTCGTCAGAGGGCACTAGAACTGTGGCAAAAGCTAAAGTGCTGGAAGAGGGCGTGATAAAGCAGAAGTCGTCAAAGTGTTCTCCAGAAGGTGAAACATACGCCACCTCATGATTAATCCCATCATAAATATTATTGTATAGCTATACAGCCCACGAGGCCGAGAGCCCAAGAAATGAGACCATATTACGTTTGATTTTAAAAACGAGAGTAACCTTTAAAATCCTTAAATTGGCAACAAAGGTTCAAAATCATTGTTTTTATCCGAATTGGCCATTTTTTTCAACTTTTCGAGAAAAAAATTTAATCATGTATATATTTTTTTCAAAAACATTACACCTTATAGGAACCATGGAGTCTAAACGAAAAATATTGTTGTTGCCAATTTGAAGAACAAAATGTGATCAATTTAGTCCTTAAATAATCCCAGTCCTAAAAGGGTTAAAAGAAATCTGAGGACCAAGGGTTCAGAAGACCGACATGTCGGTTTGGAAGACCTTTTGACATCTTTCTGAAGGTTCATGAGACCAGACTATCAGTCTGCTTGGATCACTCTGTCCTATCTTTGCTATTTTATAATTCATAAACACAAAAGTGAAGGGGTATAGCCTAGTAAGCCTACTCTCTTTATATTATTTTACATGTTCTCCAATGGGCGATGTGTGCTTCGAGCAAAGAGACACTTTTAAGACGATAGGGAAATCTCGTTTGACAGTGTCTTATTTGTATGGCACTGGGGAAAGCCTATATTGCAAATCATTGACGATTAAAAATTGATTAGATGTTTGAAACTTAATACTTTTTTAATATAATATTCTTTCAAACTTCATCTGAAAATAATTTTGTTCCTCCTTATATTTGTACGGTCAAACATACAATTGTTTTGTTTGTTTGTTTTTTTTTTTTTTTGTTTTTTAGACTACATATAGTTAGACTGTACCATCGTGCTCAATTGAGTATGCTGTTTGGTAGATAGTGGTTATGTCAGACATGATCTGTTTTGTTGTACACTCAATTCACATTGTTAAGGTATTCTTATGTAATTGATTTTGTTCTCCTACGATTAGAAATTGATTAGATGTTTAAAACTTGATGTTTTTTAAATATAATATTCTTTCAAATTTCATCTGAAAAATAATTTTGTTTCTCCTTATATTTGTACGGTGAAACATACAACTGTGTCTTTTAGACTACACGTAGTTAGACTGTACCATCGTGCTGAATTGAGTATGCTTTTTGATAGACAGTGGTAACAGACGTAATCTCTTGTGTTGTGCCTTCAATTCAAGTTGTTAAGGTATCTTATGTATCTTATGTAATTGATGTTGTTCACTTAAGTTTACCCAAACGCTTTCATGCAGGAGAACATGAAATTTTTTTTAAAAATCATCTGATGATAAAAACAAACTTTTTTTTTTTTTTTTGCGTTTCATATTCTGTTTAAGATGTGAAAATAATGATATTCTGTTTGAATATTCTATTATGATGAGCAACTGAAAGCAATTCACATGAAACACGAGGTGTGTGACATGGTGGCTGTTTGTAAAAGAAATTTTTGAAATTTTCTGTGCAAATTTGAACAAGTCTGTATATTAAGGAACCGGCGTGAAAACAACAGAGTAGATATCAGGGTAACGCAAGTAAAGGACACATAGCATAAAGTGAAAAATAAAATTTCATAAATTTCTGTTTTAAACCTTTGAAAAATTGTCAGCAGGTGCCTATAGCATCTGAGATAAATCAACACAAGTATAGGCGTATGTCTCTCGTACGAACTCGCTCGTTCTTAGTCAAAATGCTTGACTGACATCTTATTCAATATTTCTTGAACTTTCTGAACGATTCTAATGGCTAAAGGAAGAGCAAACACGCCGGTTGACAAAGACATTTACCCCCAACGTCGCTCCTATCGTGTTTTACAAGAAAGTGAACCATTTTAGAATTTTGTATTACTTTTTTTTAAAAGACAGTGGTGTTCAGTAGTGCATCACCCTTGAAACCTGTAATCAAGAAACCAATGTAAAGCGTGTAAATATTAGATGATACAGATTTTATTGACGATATACATACTGTTCCTCAACAAATATTTCAAACTAAAGGGGTACCTATTTTTTCAAACGCTCTTTAATCAACTTATTAAATTATTATGACAGATTCGGTCACTTTAATTTCCTTCGAAAATGATTAATTGTACTTCTAAGAGCTGGAGACAGATTTGATATTTAGTAATTCAACAATTGCTTGCAAATTTTAATCTTTGTCATGATAATGTTTGTGAAATCTCAATGAAAGGTCTTCAATCATATCCTCGTACCCTGCCTTAGAATGTCAAGGTTACATCGGTGACTAATGCTTAATTGGTGTTGCCTTAAAAATTGTTAATATCTTAATCTTTGTAATGATTCATGTAGTGTGGTGTATCACCCTTGAAACCTGTAATCAAGAAATCGCTTTAAATCATGTAAATATACAGTTAGATGATAAAAATTTTATTGACGATATACATACCGTTTCTCCACAATTATTTCAAACTTGGAGGTACCTATTTGTTCAAACGCTCTTTAATCAGCTTATTAAATTATTATGACAGATTCAATCACTTTATTTTCCTTGGAAAATGATTAATTGTCCTTTTAAGAGCTGGAGAAAAATTTAATATATACTAATCAAACAATTGCTACAAATTTTAATGTCATGATAATGTTTGTGAAATCTCAATGAAAGGTCTTATCATATCCTCGTACCCTGCCTCAGAATGTTAAGGTTACATCGGTGACTTATGCTGAATTGATGTTGCCTTAAAAATTGTTAATATCTTAATCTTTGTAATGATTCATGTAGTATCGTAAACAGGGCAAGTCCAAGGTATTTCCCATACGTTACCAAGTATTGTTGGATTTTATTATGTAATTATGAACGTGAAATGAATTCTTTTTTTTAAATATCATTTTGTTTGATATGTTGTTTTATCCAAACTCCGGGGGCTATCAGCCTGAAACAGTCATCAGATATCGTAGATGCCTTCTGTAACATATGGGACTAAATAGCCTTGACTTGCCCATTTATTTATCAATTTTCTGACGAAAGGTCTAAAATCATTGTCATTGTACCTAGCCCTACTTCAGGCAACGAGTTTACCCGTCCGTTTTCGCTTGATTAATCGGTTTTTACTTTATTTAAATCCTCGCTGCCCATCCCTCCAAAGTTTGAATCAACTCCTTCACTTTCTCTCTCTCTCTTCCTTTTCCTATCATATTCAGTATTCCTTTCGACTCTCTCTCTTTCTCATTCTCTCTCTCTCTCTCTCTCTCTCTCTCTCAATTGCCCCTTACACAATCTAAGCCCATTAGCCCTCTCCCTCTTTTCCAGCCCTTTCATTACCGTGATTACAATTAATTTCCACTTTCAAAAGCGTATCCTTTCCCAACGCTGTCGAACTCCGTTAATTCTCTTTAATATTTCTGCTTGCAAACAGACCCTGCTCCAGTACGAAAGCTATATTTCTCCGGTTTTAAAGTTAGTGCAAACAGAGGAGCAATTATTAATAGCAATTATGAGATAACGTGCATCTTTTCATTTTTTATATCCCTTTTTTATTTCGTGTCCTCAAATCGACAGGACAGAGTGTCTGTTATAGCCAACTGTTGTATCATTATATCAAAGTAAACTGTCAGTTATTTGTTGTAATAGCTGGTGATAGAACATGATTAAAATGTGATATAAACTACCGCTGAACAATATAAGTGCATTGCATTGAATCAGCATAGGAATTACAGAATTACACAAGCAGATGGCAAAACACATCTTATATACCAGAGCAGTATACCTACCACCATTGCATAATCGATCTTATTGCATGTCCTGATGATGGCTCATGCAATTCTGCTGGGTCGCTGTATTATCTTCGATTTTTTTTTAATGGGTAAAAATACATAAGAAATTTCAATTTGAGGGATGAAAAGGGGAAAAAAATCTGCCGCTCGGTTGCGTTGCTCCCTAGCTCATACAATAACTCATCAAATTTGGGCTAACAACTCCGGGTTATGTGCATCAAAAATCATTTTCACGAAGTGCCATCATTTCTAAATTAAAAACGCTCAGTAATCTGAGTTTGGGCATGGGGGTCCACAAATTTGATAGTTTGCCCCGGGTACCAGAATACCTAGATACGCCACTGAATTTAAGACACATGTGCATCATTTTTATGAGGCACACATGATTCCTGTGTCACAGAAATGATGCGCATATCACACGACCTAACACCCAGAAGAAGTCCATATCATTTTTAAAGTAACAAAATTGCTGTCAAGTACATGGAAGAGTAATACAATTCCTTATAACCCCTCTTTTTTTTTTCTTTTTAAAAAAAATAATTATTGCATGGCAATGAAACTTACTATGGACAAGGTAATTAGGTTTTTCCTTCAAATGTCTCTAACTGCTGCCGCCGGAACATAAATTGTTACTCAAAATTTCGTAAGAAAGAGGGTGCGAAAATGGCGCATCAAGGATCACATTTTGTTTTATTGTAATAGCCATATCATGACTCATACCGCCCTGGGGTATAGGCTGCGTCATTACAATGGACAAATGCATTATTCATTTTGTTCTGAATCATTGTTTAAAAAATGTTTTAATATTAATTTTGTTTGTTTGTTCTGCTGAAAATATATTTGTTTTCCGCACCCCTAACGTAGTGTATCAGATTTCAGAAGGTGTACGTATGTTTCATTTTAATTTTTTTTTTTTTTTTTACTTCATATTATTTTACTTCATTTAATTTAATTTCATTTCATTTCATTATCTTATACGTGCCCCATAAAGTGTACTTTTGTGTTATCTTTGATTTTTGGAATCGGTAGAACATAGGGAATCCAAGATTTGATGTTGTTATTTGCACAAAACCTTAAATAACAGACCTAAAAAGCAAGAAATATGGTTGAAAAACAATAGAATGCGCATGAAATAAAGTGACTTTTGATGACTTTTGTTTTTCAGTCTACGAACTTTCCCATTAACTGTCATCACTGGTCAACTACCCCCTGAATTAAATACCAAGTGCAGTTCTTTAGCTTTAGCTTCTTATTGTAACCTACTAATCAATAGACGGTATCAAACTAAAGATAGACTTCCTGTTCTAATATGTCGACCACCATGTGCAAACTTTAAAAAAATGTATTTTACGGTACAACAAATCATTACATGTACTTTACTTGGCCCAAAAACGTTTTAGGGTACTCCAATTAGGCTAATATATTATAACTGTATATGTAGGATCACGCCATTCCAGCACAGACGGCTCACAACCTATAAAATGCTCATTTCCTACATTTCATATTGTTTTTCAACTTTATTTACTTTCAGTTCTGCTTTATAAGGTAAATAGAAAAGCTTAATAGCATAAATAAGGAGAAAAAATATATACAAATAGAATAAGAAATACTGCGTTTTAACCACTTTGAACAAAAAAAGAGAAAAGCAATCTCAAAAGGCCACATTTTCTTTGCTTTCAGTTCTGGTATTTGAGGTAAATAGTAAATCTTAAGTAAGACAATTTTTTAAAATAAGATAAACAGTGGTAGCAAGAAATATTGTGTTAAACCACTTTTTACTCAAAACAGAAAAAAGACTCAAAACGTCACATAAGTTTAGAAGGATCTTTCGTGGCAAAAGATTTTTGCAATGCTGAAATGAAGAAAGTCAAAATGTAGAGTGGCGTGAAAGCGCTGATTGAGACCAACCAATGAACTTTGTCTACAACTGAGCGGGGGGGGGGGGGGCTGACGCCTCTTGCCCGAATGTAAACTTTACTTTCAGCCCCTAGCCCCCACCCCTCCCCATCTCGTAAGACTATGCTCGTTTTAATCTTGAAAGTGCTTGGAAATGTTACTGAGGATCCAATTTTGGGGGTCAACCTGACTTGGATTGATGTTCAAGACTGTTTGATGTCAATAAGTTCAGGGACCTCCCTGTACAACTGAGAAGGGAGGGTGCGGGCGCAAGTTTTGAACCCCACCACCATTTATCTACATGTTTTAGAGTGTAAATCTTGTCTATCACGTGAATACAGGTCCCATGTTATTTCACTGATGCCCTGAATTGCTTCCTTGTACCAAAAACACTTGTAGGTATTGTAAGTTAAACTTTAGAGGGGAAGGGGGCGGGAAGAAGGGTAAGGCAGATATTTTCCAGTAACCATGAGATCTTAAATGATTTGTCAAGGCTCATTGATTTTCTTGCCATTATACAAAGTTCTTTATGAATATTACTTTGTACCAATTTTTCTCGTTTTAAAAGCAGAAAGGGGGAGGGGAAGGGGTGGACATGAAGGGGGTGCAAGTTCTGTACCATATCATCTAGTATATTCTTCTGTTGGAGAGTGAATCATGATTATCACTTGAAACCAGGTTTCCTCAAATATATTATTGGACAGTTAGCCTTAATTTGTTTCTGAACACACATCATCGGTTATTAGGCACATTTGTATCATAGCAACGGGAACTAATAAACAATTGTATATCATTAAAATATGATTGAACTGCACAGCAAAAACTCTGTTTAAAATTTCGCTGTTTAAAATTGGGTTGTTTAAATTTTAAACAACGTTGTTTAAAAATATTGAAAATTTGCGCTAGACGGGTTTCCTTTTTCGCCAAACCGGCCGGGCTGCATCATTGCGGATGACTTTGTGGTTGACATGTTGCAGAAGTTCCGAATGCCGGAGCTGATTGATACATTCAGAGGTAAGCATTTAGACTAAATATATTGTAATCTGATCGAGTTTATACTCCAGACATTTTTGTGCTGCCATGACATTTATATGATATCTAGATCTAAGCCACAGTCACATAATTATGATTTAGACCTGCAACTTTGCAAGTCGCCCTTCCAGCGTAGCGCAGCGCAGTTTAAGCTGCACACAGTGAACGCGCGCGTGGGTCCGGTATACTGTGTGCAAATAACTTAAAGGTAATCCCTCGCGGGAACTCAAGAGGGCGTTGTTGGACATACGTACGCGCTGCGGACGGCGCCAGCTGCCCATTGACACCAACATTATACGACGCTTACGCAGATGCCATGTTCTGAATGCCCGAACTCGCCGATTCTCAGTTCGCGTATGCTTCGGCTGCTGTTCGAAGTTCCTGGCAGGTTGGCTCCGCCTCCTTCTGTGTGTGAAGTGACGTCAGCAGACGTTTGGAATTAATTGGGCCAGCGAGTAAGCAGCGCTAGCGCAGGTACTCGGGTATACTACTGTGTACTGTGTGCTAGGCTGATGATTGACAGCTGCATGCAAATTACGTCGATGATCTTCGTAATGAAGATGGCGGCGAGTACAGCACGGAACAAAACCCGCCCAACAGCGCCCTCTTGAGTTTCCGGGAGGGATTACCTTTAAACTGCGCTGCGCTGCAAAGTTCCAGGTCTACATAATTTATTTTGTGGATGTGCTCTAGATCTAGACATCATGTAGATGTCACCGCAACACAAATATGTCTTGAGTATAAACTCGATCAGATCACAACATATTTAGTCTAAAGGCTTACCTCTGAACGTATCATTCAGCTCTGGCATTTGGAACTTATTTGTGTACAACAGCCTTAAACAACCGTGTATGTTTAAACACATCTGTAGGCCCTATAATGTTTGAAACAATTATTTTCAACAATTAACTTTGAATGTATTTCTTAAACAACAGTTGTGCAAAAAGTATTAAACAACTTAATTTAAACAACCTAGATGTTTTAAACAATTTTTTTTAAACAACAAATATTTTAAACAATAGTTGTGAAAAAGTTTTAAACAACTGTGTGTGTTTAAACAACTTAATTTAAACAACCTAGTTGTTTAAAAGCCGCTGTTCGAAAAAAAAAAATCAGAATTTTAAACAACAGGCTGTTTAAAGTTTAAACAACCGTAGTTGTTTAACATTATAAACAACAGTTGTTAGAGTGACCAGCTTAAACAGTGTTGTTTAAAAATTTTGAAGAGTTGTTTAAAATATTTTTTATTGTGTGAATCATCGGACATCACATGATAAACGTTGAACAAATACATTTATGTTGGAGAACACCATCTACGGTACATGTGAACGGATCAATCAGTTTGAATCGACTCTGTTTCTTCTTTCTCTCTCTCTCTCTCCAGATCTGTTATCTCTGTCTCTCTTTCCGTCCGTTTTCATCTCTCTGCCTCTCTCTCTCTCTCTCTCCACCTCAATTTATCGGTCTCTGTGCATATTGCCTCTGTATCTCTCGCTTTCTCTTTAATAATCTCTCTGTTTATCTCTGTGGGGGGGGGGGGTTCTGTGTGTGTGTGTGTGGGTGGGTGTGCGTGTGTGTGTATATATATATATATATATATGTATATATTTATATATGTATATATATATATATATTTTTCTCTCTTTCTATATTCCCTCTCTCTCTCTCTCTCTCTCTGTCTGTTTGTCTATCTCTTTCGCTTTATTGTTCTATTACCACACAAAACCCCACTCTCTTCTCTCTTTCACGATCGAAGTCCATCACCTCTCATTCAATGTCATTATATCCATCTAATTCCCGCTTATAAAGCCTATCCCCGTGATAATGATAGACCCCGGCACTTAACTTAAGTATATTGATTTTCTCATAAATCAGAGCCTGCTCTACCTAACGTACAATTTGTGTAACACCGGCTGTCATGTTCGTTCAAATAGAAAGGCAATTACTATCAATATATCATCGAATAACGTGCTTCCTGTTTTTCGTGCATGCATGTACGCTAGATCAATAACGTGGAAGGCTTGCTATAGTTTCATATCATATTGCAACTTAGGATTATTTTTCTAGAACAGCTCGAGATGGAACATGGTTCAAAGATGATGGAAGCCGCCGCTGAATGATATGATAGTGAACTGCGTTGAATCAGCACAGGATAAACAGAACAGAAGAGGGCAACAACAAACAAAAGAGAGAAATGAGGTGCCGAAACCCATCTTGATCAACAGAGCAGTTGGCCGGTATACCACCATTGCATGCAGATTCGATCCATAAAGCGGTGATAAAATCTTCAAAATCACATTCATTTATAGGATATATAGGACCCAGAACACGGAATAAACGTCAGAGTATACGCAACATCTGATAATTCTTTTGGACGCTTTTAAAGAATTAACTATTGAAGCGTTTAAGTTCATCGCTAGGAGGCATTTCTTGAGACAGCTCCATCATATTTTTTTGGGAAAAATACTGCTGTAGTACCCAGTCAATGCACATAATCACAGCCCTACAATATTTATCCTGTGTCCATTAGCGACGTTGCACTTGATTCAAAGGAGATGGGGTTATAAAACCATACCACACTGCAAAACAGAGCACTTAAGAGTTTGATTTCTTCTTATTAGAGCGTAAAAGATCACATATCAAGATGGATTTCAACTTGTCCTCGACGTTTTCTGAAATAAACACCACAGATTCCTTACCACCTGGATTGTTGGAATATATGACGGCTACCTTTTTCGGTTTGATGACACTTCTTACAATAGCATTCGATACGTTCGCCTTAGTTGTCCTACATCGATGGCGTCACGAGTTCGAAGACGTTAGTCGAACGCTATTCCAGAGTCTTGCGATCGTAAACATGGCCAGTGGAGTATCGATGGGTATTTTCGAAGGTATGCTCTTCTATCTAGGCCAAGGACATATTTCTGAAGTATTCTGCAGATTTGTACCATCCTTTGGTATCTTCACGACATTCAGTTCTACCTACCACGTAGCCCTCATGAATCTTCAGCGGTATTTGGCCATTTGTTACCCATTCCGGTATAACCGTATTGCTACAGTCAAGCGACTTGGCTTAATCTGTCTAGTCATGGATTTCACTTTTCTTGGCATTTCCTCCGCTTTTTTTCCGATTCCAAATTTCCCGTTTGATGAACCCGTAAGAAGCTGGTGCCGTCATAAAACAATCACTTTCAGCACACCATCAGGCACTGATGTTTATATTTTCAACGTCATGTATGGGATACTGTACATCATTCCATTTATCCTGCTTACCTATATTAACATTCGTCTCCTGATCATAGCTAGACGTGCGAGTCGGCAGAGACATGTTCCGGTCGGAAAAAACAACGAGAACTTAGCCAACGCCAAAGCAAATACTCCGGGACTAAAGGGACTTCGTACTGTTCTCATTATCACAGGTCTGTTTTACCTTTCTGTAGTTCCTTTATTATTATTCATATGTGGAATGATCTGGCCGACGTCTTTGAGTCGCCAGTGGAACGATACCCTCGTTATTGTAGCAGATGCGGTAATGATCTGCAGCTGCTGGTGGAATGTTCCTGTCTACATGTCGACCAGTTCTAAAGTTCGTCAGAGGGCAATGGAACTATGGCAAAAGTTTAAGTGTTGTAAGAGAGCGTAATAAGCATTTTAAACAGCAATCGTCGTATTGTTTACAAGATGAATCTTACGCCTCATTATCATTAATCCCATGCCATATATGGCTGCAACCCACGACACCGACAGCACAAGAAGGTGACCGACGAGGCCGACATATCTGTCTGTGGGCTGTCAGGCTCTACGGATTCCTCCGTCATTTATTTGGTATTAGTGAACATGTAAATCCTATACTCGAGCAAAGTTTAGAAACACTTTTAAGACGATACCGAAATCCCGTTCTAACAGTGTCTTCTGCGAATGGCACTGGAAACATGGGAAAAACCCATTGCAAATCGTGGACTTGGACGATGAAAAGATGTGTAGATATAGTGTGAAACTTTATAGCTTTTAAATGTCTTCTTTCAAACTACATCTGAAAATAATCTTTTGATTTCTCTTATTTTTATACGGTTAGACATATAGTTGTGTTTTTGTTAAGACTACACATAATTAGAGTATGTCATTGTGCCTAATTAGCTATTTCGAGTATGCTATATTTTAGGAGATAGTGGTAAAAGACAAGATTTGTTTGTTGTTGTTTTTCTGTTGTTTTTTATACTCAATTCCTATTGTGTATTTACCCTTATACGAAACTAATTTTGTTCACTCACGCCCCCCCCCCCCCCCCCCCCCCCCCAAACGCTTTAATGCAGGAAAATACATTTCGTAATGCAGGTCGAAGAATCACTGAAAGATCTGTTGTCATCCATTTTTGCCGTATCATTCTAAATAAAATATTATTCTTGATCGATATATGTCATGAAACACATGAATCATTGACATTTCTCATCTACTATAACTGCCTGTGGATTTCCACGGGTTCCAGAGTATGACTATTGCAAACATTAATTTTTGTCAGAAAGTTAAGTCAAAGGAAATGTTTAAAAGAATTACTCAGTCGAATTATAGACTTAACATAATTATGGTGCCAAATGCAATTTACATGTGACATGACAAAATGACTTATATACATAGCATGTACAAGTGGCGGATCCAGGGGGGGGGGCAATCCCGGCCCGTGCTCCCCCCCCCCCCTTTTTGAGGGAAAACAATGCAATGTGCCCCCCTATTTGCGATTGTGCCCCCCCCCCCCTTTTCGACCAGAAAACCTTTTTTTTTTTTTTTTTTTTTTTTTGCTTGTCAGATAATTATTGAGGGGAACTGGACCCTATAACCCCCCCCCCCCCCCCCCCCCCCCCACTGAGCGACTTTTGGAGGGCTGGTGAGAGACCAAAAAAATATGGGTCTCCCTCCAAGCAGTTTCCCAAAGTTGAAAATCCTGCATTTGTGTGCCCCCCCCCCCCCCCCCCTTATACGAAATTCTGGATCCGCCCCTGGCATGTACAGTGCGTATTTTAAAAAAAAAGAGTTACACACTTTGGAAATATTATCCAAAATCTTAATTTCACAATATCGGTACGATTTTTTTTTTCATATAATCATGGGTGAGGGTCTGTTTCATCGGATGGGACTAAGATTATGGACAATATTTTATGCTTGAGTGAGTAATGACTATTTTTGTAAAGCTCGCAAAAAATGCCTGTCTTGAATTTGATCAAAGTGCGTATCGGGCAGTAACTGCATGTTCTCTGCTAACCATCAATAATTGATTTGAACAATCATTTAATCTTTAATCCTATACCTAGCCGCACATCCCCACCCCTCTCTTACACACACACACACACACACACACACACACACACACACATAAACACAATTCCATTTTTCTTCTCGAGCAAATCGATAGGATGCAAATTGCATTGCATTACAGGAAGATGGACCTATAATGTTCATTTCTTATGAGGAGAGATGTTTTAAAATCCGATTTTGACCATCTATTCCCTCCCCCCCCCCCCCCCCCCTCTCTCTCTTTCTCTCTTCCAACCAGTTGAGGATGCGTTACTGTCTTGGCAATTTTTCACATCTATATGTTTAAAGGGCAATCCAACCTTGGTAATAAGATGATTTGTATGAAAGCAGAAAAATAAGAAAAACAGGATGGTGAAAGTTTGAAAGAAATCGGACAAGGACTAAGAAAGTTATGGATGTTTGAAAAATGAGATCACTACATCTATGCGAATCTCAAATTGGCAATTTGGTGAGTCAATTGTGACATTTTTGTGGACAACTCTCCCATTTGTCGTACACAAAAATATCATTAATTTGCGGTTTTCTTCGAGGCGCCTTTACCCTCGGGGCAGTACTCAAAATATATTGGAGATAGCATGTTGTTATAGGTCTTCATGAACGAAAAGATCCTACTGAGTAATGCATTTTGAAAAAAAGTGACATTTTAGTCATTTTGTGTGTTAGAGCGAATGGGAGAGTTGTCCACAGCTACATCACAGTGACATTACCTATTCGGCCAATTTGAAATTCCCATATGCATAGTGATTACAACTTTCAAAAAATCATAACTTTCTTATTACTTGTCCGATTTCGTTCAAACTTTCACCAATCTGCTTCTCTGATTTTTCCTCTTTCTTTCAAAGCAACTTGCTATTAAGGTTGGATTTCCCTTTAATTTAAAAAATGTTAAAACATTAATTTTATCAGTGAATTTGATTCTCTTTTAAATTCTTATTCGGCATACAAGATGTTGTTTATTAGATTAAGCGGAATAAGAAATTTGACGAAGAAAATATGTCAATATTAGGGTTCTCCTCCCGTTATTACATCGAATCTTTCCAACACTCAGAAAAAATGCAGATGATTTGTGCTGGAAAGACACCACCCCTGTAACCTGCGATGCTGGCAGCGGTGGTGGGTTAGGGCAGTGGCGTATCGAGTAATGGGTGAACCTGGTGTAGCTCCTTTTTGAAGGCCCAGGAAAAAAAAACAGTACAGCTTGCTAAGCTCCCTAAGCTTGTTCAATAATGAAGCTGTCTGGATACATTTAACCCCTGTCTTGGGAGCATCCCGTCCCCCTCCCTTTTATCAATTTCTGCATACGCCACTGTGAGTGTGCATTACTATGTATAGGGATAGTAAAGGATTGTTCAAATCGATCATTGATGGTTAACAGAGAACATGCAGTTACTGCCTGATACGCACTTTGATCAAATTCAATACTAAGGCATTTTTGTGAGCCATTACTCACTCAAGCGTAAAATATTGTCAATACTCATAGTGTCATCCGATGAAACAGACCCTCATAATGTATTAGAAAAAAATCATATCGATATCATGAAATTATGATTTTGAATGATATTTTCAAAGTGTGTACTTTTTTTTATACGCACTGTATAGCACTTTTTTTTTAAACACAAGATGCTTGAGTTGGAGTGAGATATGCTGAAATATTTATTGTATACTTTTCTGAAATCATCCTATAAATAAAAACAACAATGTATTTACATTTCTGGCTATTTTATTTTATTTGAGTATAAACTTGTAGATTAATATCTAAAAGTGATTAAATATGTCGAGATTATATATCCATTAACAAACACTAAAGTCGTGTCTTTAAAAAAAAAAAAAAAAAAAAAAACATCTCTATTTATTTCGAGCCAGGTGATTTATATTTTTTCCTTTGGCTTCGTAAACCGCATTGGAATTTGATTTGTGAAGATGAAAGAAGTACACAATGTTTTGTGTTGTTTTTTTTTAAATGACTACATGTATATTTAACATGAATAAGCGTGGAAGGGAGAGAGAGGGGGGAGGGAATAAATGATTGGAGGAAAGGTGTACTTGTACAAGGGTAATATAAATCATTCTCTTTATTATCAATTTTTGAAGCACGTTCCTCCCATAGATATATTCTCTCATCCATCCGTGTGATCAGTGGCGTAATAAGCCGAAAATTTTGAGGGGGCTGAGCCGGTAATAACTGAAATACATGTATTTCTAAAGCGCCAGAAACGCAATAATACTATACTATAAGACATCAATTCTTTGGAAGGCGGTACATCCCCGCCCCTCCCCAAAATTAGAAGACTGTGCATTTTGATGTACCATGAAATTGATAAAGGGATACTTTGGTGGGCCTGCATGGGCGATTTCCGATGAGAGAGGAAAATATACTCGGAGCTTCGTGTCACTTTCGATACAAGGACTTCCATCACACATGCTAAAAAATGTAATTCATATTGATTTTTTGGCGATTTTCAATTTCCGGGGGACGATTCCTTTCTGCCTACGTAATACCCATTTTCTTCCATTTATATTTCAGGTGTATTAAACGAGGGAGCACAGCGATCGAGTGTGTGGATTTTCCATTTTGAATAATGAAACTTTGCGTTCTAAAGCACTTCTGAGCCTAAAAAATCTGATGTAGCCTTAACTAATTATTAAGTACATATTTGTCATGTTATTTTCAACATATCCTGGGCACGTGTCACCCATTCCTACCCCCAAAATGTGCCCCTGCTTGCTGTAATATTTCACATTACATTTCACGTAACTTCTCTCAGTTTCCAAAGAAATGTCGTGATAGTGTATAAGCTTATTGTAAAATGGGCTAGTTAGGGTATAAGAGAAAAGTTCCCCTCCCATAATAAGAAAATTGTGATAAAACAAATATCTTGCATGCAAAATATAAGCATAAAAATTATATGGACGGGGAGAAACTAGGATAAAATTTATATGTGCATGATTTCACTCTCAAAGATCACTCTGTTTTACCTAAAGCATTGTCACTTAAACTCTCATAGCACAGATGTGCATGATAATAGCGAACAGTAACCAGTTATCCAGGAATAAACACAGGGCAGAAAATAGGGGGACTTTGGTGTGCTCTGGCGGCGGATCCAAAAAGTGCAAGGGGAGAATAAAAAAGCGCCCACTTTTTCTTTCTTTCACCGCATTTTGAACATGATCGCAAAGACTTTCAAAGGGTCAACCTAAAACAGTTCAATAACCATAACATATTGAAATATCTAAAATAACTTCATCTAAATATCTAAATCAACATATCTAAACTAACTTCATCTGCAAACAAAGTAAATGGATTTATCCGTAGAAACCTAATATCATGTACTAAACAGACCAAATCTACAGCTTACACAACACTAGTCTGACCAATAATATTGTAGAATATAGTTCTAGTGTCTAGGACCCATATACAAAAGAACACACTCATGAAATTGGTAAAGTCCAAAGAAGGGCAGCCCGAATGGTATACAGTGACTATAGGCAAACTTATGCAGGGGTTAAGCTTGGACCTTTCCATTCGAAGGAAAGTCTCGAGGGTCAGTATATTGCACAAGGTCTTGGTGGCATTTGGCCCTCGTGGCCCTGCCGGTGTCGGACTACCTACGTCCAGCTGCACGAGCCACCAGACGTACTTCAGGAAACTCCTTCATACGATACTCTACCTGCACCAACTGTTTCAAACGCTTCTATATTCCACGTACCATCAAGGACTGGAACTCACTACCACCCGACATCCAGAGCATAGCAGACAATAAGACATTTAAACTTCAAGCAACCAATTTCTTCCGCAACTAAGACTCCAGTAATAAGGACTAATTAAGCAACATTGCCCACATCCTCATCCTATTCGCTTGGTTCCAGATAGAATGTTGAGGAGTAACCAAAAGAAAAAGAAGAAATGTGCGGAAATGACAATGACATATATCATTTCAATCACAGCATGATTCCAATATGGGCTAAACAATAGGGTAATGAAATTGACCTCAAGTTGATTACTTGAAAGTCTTTGCATGATTTTATATGAACTATGCAAACACTTAAATTTCCCTCGAATATTATCAATCGTACATTGAGAAGCTGCAGACAAAGTTAATTTCAAATAAACAGGTGTGGCAAAACCTAATCTTTCGTCATAATGTGTATGATTTTCAAAGTGATGTAAGTTCTTCGATTATCCCTCACATTCTGCCCTCCTTCATTCCTCTGTCACACCAACAGGACATAAAACAGACCGAACGAAAAATTACATTAACCCGAATTGCCAAGACGAGGTCGATTTGGAATCCGTTTCGCGGATTGACTGGGGTATCAGGCAAAAACAAGTTCAAATGGTTTAAGCTTGGTAAATATGATCTTGTCTAGTAAAACCTGAACGCCGCCTATACTCTAAAAGATCTCTCATCCAGTGATAATCGGTAAACACTGTTTTGATTATCTTTATCATGCAAACACGATCTCCAGTAGATACGAACGAGGCAATAGGATATAATTTACCATTCGATTAATTTTGACAGGACTTTAAATGAATTCATCCTCCCCCTCCCCCCCCCCCCCCCTCATTTCCTCTCTCTGTGTCTCCACTCTCTTCTCTCTTTCACCACGATCAAAGTCCATCACCTCTCATTATATCCAACTAATTCCAGCTTATGAAGCCTATCCTCGCACTTATCTTAAATATACTAATTTTCTCATAAATCAGAGCCTGCTCTAATTAATTACTCGCAAGTTGTGTAACACCGGGCTGTCATGTTTGTGCAAATAGAAAGGCAATGACTATCAATATATCATCGAACAACGTGCTTCCTGTTTTTTCGTGGATGCATGTACTCTCGATCAACAACGAAGAAGTGTCGTTGTGAAGGCTTACTATAGTTTCATATCGTATTACTAGTTAGGATTATTTTTCTCGGACAGCTCGAGATAGAATATGGTAAAAGGATGATAAGCCGCCACTGAACGATATGATAGTGAATTGCGCTGAAACAGCACAGGATAAACAACAGAACAGGGCAACAACAACAACAACAAAAGAGAAATGACGTGCCGAAACCATCTTGATCAACAGAGCAGTTGGCCGATATACCACCATTGCAGATTCGATCCATAAAACTGTGATAAAATCTTCAAAATCATTTCATTAATTGGATATCTAGGACACAGAACATGGAATAAACGTCAGAGTATACACAACATCTGATAATTTGGGGGACGCTTTTAGAGAATTAACTAATGAAGCGTTTAAGTTCATCGCTAGGAGGCATTCCTTGAGACAGCTCCATCATATTTTTTTTTAAATACTGCTGCAGTACCCAGTCAATGTACATAATCACAGACCTACAATATTTATCCCTCGTCCATTAGCAGCGTTGTACTTGATTCAAAGGAGATGGGGTTATAAAACCATACCACACTGCAAAAACAGAGCACTTAAGAGTTTGATTTCTTCTTGTTAGAGCGTGAAAGATCACATATCAAGATGGATTTCAACTTGTCCTCGACTTTATCTGAAATAAACACCACAGATCCCTTAACACCCGGATTGTTGGAATATATGGCGGCTACCTTTTTCGGTTTGATGACACTTCTTACAATCGCATTCGATACGTTCGCCTTAGTTGTCCTACATCGATGGCGTCACGAGTTCGAACAAGTTAGTCGTACGCTATTCCAGAGTCTTGCGATCGTAAACATGGCCAGTGGGGTATCGATAGGTGTTTTCGACGGTATGCTCTTCTACCTAGGCCAAGGACATATTTCTGAAGTGTTCTGCCAGTTTATACCATCCGTGAGCATCTATACGATGTTCATTTCGATCTATTACGTGACGCTCATGAATTTTCAACGTTATCTTGCCATTTGTTACCCACTACGGTATAACCGTATAGCGACAGTCAAGCGACTCAATTTACTTTATGTCGCCTTGGATTTCATATTTCTTGGCATATCCGCTGCTTTTTTCCCATTTCCAAAATTCCCTTTTAATGACTTCTTAAGAAGCATGTGCCGTTATAAAACTGTCATTTTCTTCAAAATTGACGTTGCCACCATAGGCATTTACAATAAAATCTTCTACGCCATTTTTGGGATATTATACGTCACTCCATTTATCCTTCTTACCTACTTTAATATCCGTCTCTTGATCATAGCTAGACGTGCTAATCGGCAGAGACACGTTGTTTCGGTCCAACGCGACGAGGAATCAGCCAACGTCTATACAAATAAACCGGGATTGAAGGGGCTTCGCACTGTTCTCATCATTACAAGTCTCTTTTACATTTCTGTCATCCCTTTCTTTGTATTTATATGTGCAATTATCTCGCCGACGTCTTTAAAACGCCAGAGTTACGACACCCTCTCTTTTGTGTCCAATGCGGCCCTGATCTGTAGCTGCTGGTGGAATGTTCCTATCTATATGTCGACCAGTACCACAGTTCGTCAGAGGGCACTAGAATTGTGGCAAAAGCTAAAGTGCTGGAAGAGGGCGTGATAAAGCAGAAGTCGTCAATGTGTTCTCCATAAGGTGAAACATAGGCCTACACCACCTCATGATTAATCCCATCATAAATATTATTGTATAGCTATACAGCCCACGAGGCCGAGAGCCCAAGAAATGAGACCATATTACGTTTGATGCCATGAATTTTAAAAACGAGAGTAACCTTTAAAATCCTTAAATTGGCAACAAAGGTTCAAAATCATTTTTTTAATCCGAATTGGCCATTTTTTTTTCAACTTTTCGAGAAAAAAACCATGGAGCCTAAACGAAAAATATTGTTGTTGCCAATTTGAAGAACAAAATGTGATCAATTTAGTCCTTAAATAATCCCAGTCCTAAAAGGGTTAAAAGAAATCTGAGGACCAAGGGTTCAGAAGACCGACATGTCGGTTTGGAAGACCTTTTGACATCTTTCTGAAGGTTCATGAGACCAGACTATCAGTCTGTTGGGATCACTCTGTCCTATCTTTGCTATTTTATAATTGATAAAGACGAAAGTGAAGGGGTATAGCCTAGTAAGCCTACTCTCTTTATATTATTTTACATGTTCTCCAATGGGCGATGTGTGCTTCGAGCAAAGAGACACTTTTAAGACGATAGGGAAATCTCGTTTGACAGTGTCTTATTTGTATGGCACTGGGGAAAGCCTATTGCAAATCCTTGACGATTAAAAATTGATTAGATGTTTGAAACTTAATACTTTTTTAATATAATATTCTTTCAAACTTCATCTGAAAATAATTTTGTTCCTCCTTATATTTGTACGGTCAAACATACAATTGTTTTTTTTTTTTTTTTTTTTTTTTTTTTAGACTACATATAGTTAGACTGTACCATCGTGCTCAATTGAGTATGCTGTTTGGTAGATAGTGGTTATGTCAGACATGATCTGTTTTGTTGTACACTCAATTCACATTGTTAAGGTATTCTTATGTAATTGATTTTGTTCTCTTACGTTTACCCAAACGCTTTCATGCAGGAGAACATAAGAAATTCCCCCAAAATCATCTGATGATAGAAAACAAACATTTTTTGCGATTGATATTCTCCTTACGATGTGAAAATGACGATATTCAGTTTGAACATTCTATCATGATGAGCAATTGAAAGCAATTCACATGAACCACGAGGTGTGTGGTATGGTGGCTACTTAGAAAAGAAACTTTTTGAAATTTTCTGTGCAAATTTGAACAAGTCTGTATATTAAGGAACTGGCGTGAAAACAAAAGAGTAAATATCAGGGGAACGCAAGTAAAAGACACATAGCACAAAGCGAAAAATAAAGTTTCATAAATTTCTTTTTTAACCTTTGAAAAATTGACAGCCAGTACCTATAGCATCTGAGATAAATCAACACAAGTATAGGCCTATGTCTCTCATACGAATTCGCTTGTTCTAAGTCAAAATGCTTGACTGACATCTTATTCATTGTTACTTGAAGATTCCGATGGCTGGGAAGAGCAACCATGACGGTTGGCAAAGACATTTCCCCGACGTCGCTCCTATCGTGTTTCACAAGAAAGTGAACCAATTCTGAATTTTTTTATTACTGTTTTTTAAAGACAATAGTGTTCAGTAGTGAACCACCCTTGAAACCTATAATCAAGAAATCTTGTAAGGCATGTAAATAAACTATTAGATGATACAATTTTTATTGCCGATATACATATTGTTTCTCCACAAATATTTCAAACTTCGGGGTACGTATTTGTTCAAACGTTCTATAATCAACTTATTAAATTATTATGACAGATTCAGTCACTTTAATTTCCTTCGAAAATAATCAATAACAGCTGAGGTAAAATTTAATGTTTAGTAACCCAACAGTCGCTGCAAATTTTAATCTATGTCATAATGTTTGTGAATCTCAGTGAAAGGTCTTCAATCATATCCTCGTACCCTGCCTTAGAATGTCAAGGTTACATCGGTGACTAATGCTGAATTGGTGTTGCTTTGAAAATTGTTAGCTATCTTAATCTTCGTAAGGATTCATGTAGTATCGTAATTAGGGCAAGTCCAAGGTATTTCCCATACGTTACCAAGTATTGTGGGAATTTATTATGGAATTATGAACGTGAAATGATTTTTTTTCTTTTTTCTTTTTTCTTTTTTATCATTTGTTTGATATTTTTTTGTTTGATAAAACTCGGGGGGGGGGGCTATCAGCTTGACACAGTCATATATACTAAAGTCGTAGATGCCTTCGGTAACATATGGGACTAAATAGCCTTGACTTGCCCATTTATTTATCAATTTTCTGACGAAAGGTCTGCAGTTATTGTCATTGTACCTTGCCCTACTTCAGGCAACAACGAGTCTACCTGTCCGTTTTCGCTTGGTTATTGTCACATGGGCGGATTCAAATAAATTTTCAGATTATACTCAACTTGTGCTAGTCAAAACAGATTTACAATTTATTCCAGTATATATTAAAACTCCGATATCAAAACATCTCTCTGTGAAATTCAGTATTGTCAAACATGAAAATCGTATAAAAAGAAAAATGTTTTAACACGTCGAAAACGACAAAGTATATTACTTCAAATTATTACTCTGTTTTCACAACCATGAAATTCAACCTGACAAATAGGCAAAGGATCCTGCATTGATCCAATCCACAATATCCAATGTCTTTCAACTGTGCCTGTTTCTATACAAATAATAACTTCAAGCATGCATGAATAGATCCTGCACTGATCTAATCTCATTTAAACCAACTTCAGTGTTTCATCAGTGTATCATACCTACCACCTCCAATAACCTCCTCCAAGAAATATCAATTAAACCTTTAACTTTATTTCTTTATGCAATCATAGCTCCTCTAAAACATTGTTATGAAAGGACCCTGTACTGATCCACCTCATAGAATTATAACTTCAACCAGTTTCTCCTAACTACTGCATTTACTGATCACATTTCATATAAAGCTTCAAACTGCACCTCAACTTGACCTTTTCTTCAACTGTCTAACCTCTATCTTTAAAAGTCTTTTTTTTTCATAACTCTAACTCAAAACTCAATTATCATCTCAAATCATAAAATCTCACATTCATCCAAATTCAAAATAACACTTCTCACTATCAACTGTTCACTCATCTTCAGAAAGTTTGCTTTGTCTGAATCTCTAGTCTCAAAGCCAATCTGCAAGATTTCCGTGATATTCAAAAAAAAAAATTGTTATTCCGTGTTCTCTCTCGCTGTTCTTCATAACAAAACTTATCTCCATAACCAAGTCTTGTAATCGTTGGCCGAAAACTTCCACCAAAGACGGCGCTCTATCTCGTCAGCCCAAAACAATTCACTGACCCTTGTAGAAACGAGATATCCCAATCTTCAAGAACGAACCAATCTTGGAAAATGTCCTGATCTTGGAACCATCTATAATTAAAACAAAACCAAGAATCTTTCTACAATATGTCCTAACTATAACAAATGTAAATTATTTTATTTTGGCATGTCATACTATAACTGATAAAGGTTTGCTTAAATTTTCCATTATCAAACTTGTATAGTTAAAAATCACATTCAAGAATACTAATTGCAAAGCATGATTTAAATATCACATAAACTTGCAAAATATCATGTTTTAGAATACTTTCATTCTTCTTCAAGAGTACATTTCAAATATTCCATAAAGTTTATAACATTTATATCAAAATTTCAAACCATGTCTGAAATTCTTTAAGTTCTTTTTTTTTACACACTAAGATAAAATAGAAGAAATCACAGTTTAACTTACCGATGACTTCTTTAATTCAGGCATAAAAATGTCAGTATAAATTCTGATTAATCTGGCCTCATACAGGTTCAAATCGGCTTCAGCCAAATCAGTGATATAAAGCTGCTTTTTAATGAAAAAATATAAAGTTGAAATTCAAATCAAAATGGCGGCTAAAAATGGCGGCTGCCTCAAAAAGCACATGTGTGCTTCACAAAGTCTAACAGATGTTCTGCCCAGAAAACTACTGGAAAAGTACTAAGGTCTACTCCCACAATTACTCTTCCCTAAAAGTATCCCAAGCAGCTGTTCAAAAGCATAGGCTCACTGAGCTCAACTAAAAGGACCTATTCAAGTTTACTACCCTGCACCCAACTTGCAATAGAAATGTAAATTAACTCAATCAGTCATCGATGGTAAAAGAATCTCTCACACTCTTATCCTCTCACACTTCTCATTTCTGCATAAAATTAACTCCCTGTCTCTTAGCAACCTGGCTGTGGAGTGAAAATTAGATGAAAGTTAGCAAGCTTTCCTGGGGAAAATAAATAAAATAAAATAAATGCATTTTCAGTGTGACAGTTATTAATATTAATATTATTATTATTATTATTGATATTATTATTATTATTATTATTATTATTATTATTATTATTATTATTATTATTTTGTATTTAAATCCTTGCTGCCCATCCCTCAAAAGACCTTTCGTCCGAAAAACCATTACACAAATCGTATTTTCTTTCACTCTCTCTCTCTCTCTCTCTCTCTCTCTCGTTCTCTTCCTATCACATTCATTCTTCCTTTCGTCTCTCTCGTTCTCTTCCTATCATATTCATTCTTCCTTTTGACCTCTATTTCTCACTCACTTTCTCTCTCTCTCTCTCTCTCTCTCTCTTACACAATCGCCCCTTACACAATATTTGCCCATGATCGCTCTCTCTCCATGTTCTCTCCTCTTTTTCCAAAAACATAATCCGACGCTTTCATTACAGTTAATTTCCGCTTTCAAAAGCGTATACTCGTCAAACGATGTCGAACTGTTCATTATCTTCAATAAATGCTGCTTGCAAACAGAGCCTGCTTCAATTCGGAAGCTACAGCCTATTTCCCCGGCTTTTAAGATGGTGCAAATGGAAGAGAAATTACTAGCAATTATGAGAAAACGTGCATTTTTATTTCATTTTATATTTTGTGTCCTCAGATTAACAAGACTGAGTGTCGCTCTAAATATTAGCCATCCGTTGTATCATTGTATCAAAGTAAAATGTCAGTCGTTTGTTAGATAGCTGGAGATGGAACATGATTTAAAAATTACATAATCTACCGCTGAACAACATAACAGGGCATTGCATTGAATCAGCACAGGATATACTGAATTACACAAGCAGGTGCCAAAACACATCTTTTATACCGGAGCAGTATATCTACCACCATTGCAGAAGCGATCTTACTGCCTTTCATGATGATAGCCCGGTTCTACATGACTTTGACGTTTCCCAGACCAACATCTTCGTCTATAGTTAACTTACGTCGTGTTTTGAACTGGATTGATTAACGATGTGCTGTTTTTGCCAGAAGAAGGTAAATCTGTAATGTTGTATAGAATAATAACAAGCATAGTCCTAAAACATTGTCTTAATGTCTGCAAGCGTTATTGCCATAACGCGTTTAATTGAATGGGTAATATGCAAACGGGCATACTACGGCAGTTATCTTTGTGGAACGTGATGTCTTCAAACCATTCAACAATATGAACCTATGCAAGGTTTTGTTCTTATCATATGCTCCCGTTCACAAAATTCCATCAGTGTCAAAGAAGCTTTGAAAGAACTATTCGAGCGTAGAAATCCATCTCCAGCTTGCGGTCCTTCTACCGGCCTACATGGAATTGTTAGGAACTTGATCAAATTATTCTTTAAAATACTCTTCAATACCGGTCAAAATTTGTGTCTATAATCATTGACGGAGAAAAGAAATTCGCTGTAAAACAGTGCCATTGCAGAATATGATAACATCTTTACATTGATAGCTGCTTCTTGATCCTGCAACGTTTCATCATTCACTGAGAGCTATAACCTTGGCCAACAGCATTAGAATCTTATCTTTTTTTTCTGAAAATTTGTGAAAGATCACACGACGAGATGGATTTCAACTTGTCTTCTCCATTTTCTGTAATGAACAACACAGATTCCACTCCATCCGGATTGTTGGGCTACACTATGGCGACCTTTTTCGGTGTGATGACAATCCTAACAATCGCATTTAACTCTTTCGCCTTGGTTGTCCTACATCGATGGCGTCACGAGTTCGAAGACGTTAGTCGAACACTGTTCCGCAGTCTTGCGATCGTAAACATGGCAAGTGGGGTGTCGACAGGAGTTTTCAACGGGATTCTTTTTTACCTAGGCAGAGGGCATATTTCTGAAGTGTTTTGCTGGTTTATTCCATCCGTTGGCACCTTTATGGCCTTTAGTTCTACCTACCACGTAGCCCTCATGAATCTTCAGCGTTACTTGGCCATTTGTTACCCATTCCGGTATAGCCGTATGGCTACAGTCAAGCGACTTGGCTTAATCTGTCTGGTCATGGATTTCACTTTTCTTGGCATAACTTCTGCCTTCTTTCCTTTTTCAAACTTCCCGTTTAATGAACGTATGAGAAGCTGGTGCCGTCATAAAACAATCATTTTCACCGAACTCGACGGTATCACATTAGGTAGTGATGCTTATGTTGTTTACATCATATATGGAATACTGTACACCATTCCATTTATTCTTCTTACCTATATTAACGTTCGTCTCTTGGTCATAGCTAGACGTGCGAGTCGACAGATACACGTTGTTTCGGTCCAAAACAACGAGGAATTAGCCGATGCCAATGCAAATATACCGGGACTGAAGGGACTTCGTACTGTTCTCATTATCAATGGTCTGTTTTACCTTACTGTCGTTCCTCTAATCATATTTGCGTGTGGAATTATTTGGCCGACGTCTTTTAGTCGTCAGGGGCACGACGCCATCTACTTTTTGTCCAATGCAGTCGTGATCTGCAGCTGCTGGTGGAACGTTCCAGTCTACATGTCTACCAGTTCTAAAGTCCGTCAGAGGGCGCTAGAGCTGTGCCAAAAGTTATAGGCCCGAATTCCCAAAGGTTTGGTTTAAAACCCCTCCCCATGGTTTAAACCTCCTTTGTGAATTCGGGCCGAAGTGTTGAAATAGGACGCGATAAAACATTCATCGCGCCAACTTTCAAGATAAATTATGAAACCACTTTATAGCTAATGCACCATTATTTATTTATTTTTCTGTACTTTATCATCATAATGGTAAAGGTTCATGGTGTATTATGATACTTTACGTGTTCTTCAATAGTTGTCGTGTACTTCAGGTAAAGTTATAGAGACACTTATACTGGTACCTATAGATGAACAATGTCCTCACTAGAAAATCCAGATCCAATTTCTAGGACTGGACACTAAAAAAAAAATGTTATGTTTCTCCTAGTATTCGTATGGATTAAAGGAGGATGAAACCCTGGAGAAATATCCATTTTAATGAAAAGAGAGGACAGGGAGAAGCAATTTTTCTTAAGTTCCATCAAAATCGGTTACGAAATGAGAAAGTTTTGACAGTTTGAAAAGTCTCAATTTACGTTCTATGGCGATCCTCAAATTGGCAATGTTGCTTCAAAATGGCAGGTTTAGTAGTACAACTCTCAATATGTTTTGCACACAAATTTCATATTTTCTCCATTATCTCTAAAGATGCTGCTTGTCTTTTTGTGCACTCAAAATATGTTGTGTCAAATACATTTTCCCATGATATATCTTGAGCTAAGGAGACAAGCTGCACCTTGAGAGATAATTGGGAAAATATGAAATTTTGTGTACAAAACATATGGAGAGTTGTACTACTTATCCTGTCACTTTGAAGCAACATTGCCAATTTGAGGATCGCCATAGAAAGTTAATTGAAACTTTTCAAACTTTTATAATTTTCTCATTTTTTTTAATTGCTTCTCTCTATCCTCTCTTTTCATTAAAATTGATTTCCCCCAGGGTTTCATTCTCGTTTAACCTTGCAAGTGTGTTTGTTGGTAATGTACCGATTACTCTCTTGTAATATTATAACAGATTCTGCTGGAATTTGAATATTTAGTATCATGCTCTATGGGATGCATTAGTAACAGTTACATTTACAATTACAGTTACATTGGTAACAGTAACATTTTGAAGATGACATGTAGATCAACTATTAATTTGGGTTATTCAGGGACAACTTCCTTGCCCTCGTTCATTCCCGCCTTTAGGCAGCAGACTGGTGTCCTTGACACTAAGCGCGTTTTTTTTTTTGTGTGTGTGTTTGTTTGTTTTTTGTTGTTGTTGTTTTGTTGGGGTTTTTTTTTACCTCGTTCATCGAACCTAATCCACTCTGCACATAATGCGCCATTTACTGACATAGGCCAGTCGCACCATGCGAGATTAATAACGTGCACAACTTGATTTCAAAATGAACATTACAAACATTGCGGGTTTGATTGACCCAGGTAATAACGCAATCCCAAGTTCACACGAGGCCTCATTTCGAATACATGGACACCTCCCTAATCGAGCCTGTGAAGACAATCAACCCATACCCCAGTTATTAGAAGTATTGTTTGCGCTGTTCATTTTGCAATCACCATTTGAAATCAAGCTCGGCTCACATGTGGCGTCCTTTGCTGACGTTAGGACCGTGCCATTGACTTGTACGGTCTTTTGCGCGTTATAATAGGGTAATAAACTTTAAAAAGTGATTGCAAAATGATCCGTTCAAACAGTATTTTGAATAGCTGGCTTATGTATTAATCGCCTTCACAGGATCGATTGGTGCAGGTAATGACGAAATCGAAATGACGCTTCGTGTTCACGCCGACATAACGCCGTTGCACACGAGGTAGACAATAGAGAGCTTACTAAACGGGATGGGACAGCAACAGGACGGGGGAGAGTTAACCGACCGTGACGGTCCTCGCACTCTTTTTCTGTCAGGTTACGAGAAAGTGGAAGGCGACACACTGCAGTGTTCACGCCCACAATCGCTTCCCGTCCCCAAGGACGCAAAAACGAGCTTACGATTTCAGGACGGGAGCCTTTGAAGACGGGGAGTCGAGCGAAAAATCGATGTATGCATGCGCGACTCGGAGTATCTCTCCGTCCTGTTTGATTTCAGGACGGTTCTCGGGCGAAAAAGCGTCCGGTCTAAAGTGGGGGACGGAAAATCGTATTGTTGTTGTATAACTGACGATTTGTCGCAGTCCACTTTTTGGTAACTTGATTGAGGAGCAGGACTCTCCCGTCCTGTTGCTCTCCCGTCCCGTTTCGTAAGCTCCCTATTACAAACTACTGGGCCCCGTTTTATAAAACTTGTCATCAATGATAAGTTATAACCTACTGTTATAAGCTACTGAATCTCTTACATCTGATTGGCTGAGAGCAAATTTGTCGGTAAAAATCACTGACAAGACACTTGATGAAACGCCCCCGATGTACGCGCCCTGAGCAGCCACTATTGCAGCTTGAAGTTGATTATCGCAGGTACTAACGCCATCTAAAGAACGCCTCATGTGCATTGGGCATTTATCATTGGGGTCGAACCTTTCAGGACTTATCTCGAAATTAGATCTCTCAAACAATTATATAATAGACAGAGCAAATATAATCTATTGATATGACAGGGGAACATTGTCTACGGTTGATATTAACAGCTCAGTATCAGTCGTTAATGACCACTTAACCGATTTCAACAACAGGTCGACTTGACTGTTTCTTTCCTCCACTCTCACTCTCTCTCTCTCTCTCTCTCTCTCTCTCACCCTCTGCTTCTTTCACATTTTCTTCTAATCTAGCACTCTTCAGTATCTCCATCCGACTAATTGCCGTCTATGCGAATGATTATCACGTAGCGATTGAAAGCTTCAGGAAATATGACTTTGTATTATGGAGTAGTATGTCAACAAACGGAGAGCTTGTCTTATTAAGAGGTCAGCCATATCCGACTTAATGAATAGAGAGGACTAACGGATGACGTACGAATAGAAAAAAAGAGAATATCGCTGTACCTCACACGTGATGTGATACAAATGTAGATAAGAATGACTGTAGTGGAGAGACATCACTGATTCCTTTTAAATGAGGACAAGAAATACAGGATTTCAAACGACTAACGACCACAAATATCACCTACATTTGTACAAACATAATCGCAAAGGCTAGTTGCCATGACTGTGGGATTCTACCTAAAATACTTGATCTGAACATTGCAGCCAAATTCTGGAAGAACCTTGATGAGCTATGGGGATAGGCCTAAAAGTTAAGCACAGATGTCTGCACCCGTTTAGGAAAATGCATTGCTGTATTGTCGTCATATTTGTTGGTATATTTTGATAGAACTATGCAGTGAGACTCGACCTGCCCTTATTGGAAACAAAAAAATCATACTTCAAAATAATCAGAACAATCCACTTTGTCCTTGGCGAAGCTTTGGAAGAATTATCTCAAAACATGATTACGAACAAGTTTAATGGGGTTATAATGAAGGCCTATTATCACTTGACAATCGTAGCCGGTGCTATCTTTAAAATGGCCACCTAACGAAGATTCTATCCATTCTTGGAGAGCATACACATTTGAAACAAACAAAACAAAATGTTTTTTCTAAAAAAATTCCAGTGAAGATTGACTCTTTTGCTTTGTCGATCAAGTACGTTTCGGTCCTGCTGCATTTTAACCCGTTCGGATGAATACGTCGGTACTGATTTACAGGGGAGCGTTTCATCAAGCGTTTTGTCAGTGATTTTTACTGACACATTTGCTCTCAGCCAGTCAGATGCAAGGATTTCAGTAGCTTATAACTGTTGCAGGTAAAAATCATTGACAAAACGCTTGATGAAACGCTCCCCAGGGCATGTGGATGTGGATGACAAACTGGTAGTACCTTGGAGAACCGGAATAACAAAGAAGAACATCTAAAAAAAAAAAAACTGATACAGAGAAGAAATTGGAGAACACACGTAACAAAGACGAACTTGGAGAAAACCTGTAAATCTTTTTCTCTGAATAGGCTTGAGAGATTACATGTCGAGATGGATTCCAATTTGTCTTCTGTATTTCCCGTGAAGACAAACACATTGTCCTCTGAACCGGGATTGTTTAATATCATACAAGCCACCTTCTTCTGCGTGATGGTATTTCTGACAATCGAATTCAATTCCTTCGCCTTCGTAGTCCTACATCGATGGCGTCACGAGTTCGATGACATCAGTCGTCTGCTATTCCGCAGTCTCACAGCCACGGATATGGCTTGCGGTGTTGGGGTCTTTGCTTCCGAAGGGATGGTCTTTGGACTCGGCCATGGGTATGCCTTTGAAAGAGCATGCCATTACATCCCATGCGTTGGTAACTTTGTGGTATTCAATTCTATATACCACGTGTTCCTCATGAATCTTCAACGTTATTGTGCTATTTGTTACCCATTCCGGTATATCCGTATAGCCACAGCTAAGCGACACGTTTTACTATTCCTGGCTATGAAGCTCGTATTCATTGGAATTTCCTTCCCATTTTTCCCCATTTCTTGTTTCCCATTCAATGCATTTTTAAGAAGCTGGTGCCACGATAATGCCATGCCCAGTATTAGCGCACGTGATGAGGCTTCTTTAGCTGTAGGCAATAATGCCACCATCCTTTTAGGAATATCCGGGATAGTATACGTTATCCCATTCGTTTTTCTTACCTTCATTAATATCCGTCTCATGTTAATAGCTAGGCGTGCAAGTCGCCAAAGGAACGTTTCTGTCCCAAAAGACGAGGAATCAGCCAACACAAAGTCAAGTACACCGGGACGAAAGGGACTTCCACTGTCCTCATCATCACCAGCCTCTACTACGTTTCAGCCCTTCCCTTGTTCGTGGCACTGTGTGCAATTATATGGCAGGCATCTTTGAGTCAACGAAGCTACGACGCCCTCTTCGTTTGTAGTCAATGCCTTCCTAATCTGTAGCTGCTGGTGGAATGTTCCAGTTTACATGTCGACCCGTTCTAGGGTCCATTAGAGGGCGCTAGAACTGTGGCAAAAGTTGAAGTGTTGTAAGAAGCCGCGATAAAGTAGTTGTTCTGTCTACCATGTTAGGGAGGGGCGTCAATAGTTTGGACTATAAAAATACTAGTACACTCCTGGCGACATTTAAGTCTGACCATTTAATAAATTAGAATAGTTTGAAATTTCGTATCTCTCTCCCTCTCCCCTTTTGTTCTCTTTTCCTATGTCACACTCCCAACCTCCCTTATTCTCCCATCATGCCCATGTTGCTCTATTTAATCAACAAATAATTTCATTCGAACAGCGCTATTACAATGCCACTTCTGCTTAATTCCCACTATTAGAGGATGCTTTTGAAAACCTTTTCTGCTTTGATGACGTTACACGATAATTACAGCCTGTAAATTATCGTTTTCGCGAACACATCGCCTAATTCCTGCGTAAAGTTCCGCCGACTAAATTATTAGCACTTATGACAGGACGTTTATCCTTACTTAGTGCACTTAAACCGAAACGGTGGCCTTGCTGTCCTGTCAGGTTTTCCATTTCAAAGAAGCGTTAAGTGGGATGCAATGATAAATTGATTAATCATTGTGATGTGTGTTGAATACGAAAGGCTCTGACGTTTGTAGCTACAGTTAGGTCCTGTCATTCTTCATGGGTTTAGTTTTGTGACCACACATAGGTTGACAAAGAATGTGGCAATTGTACATAGCGCCCAGTAGTCTTTTCAAAATCATAAGCAGCCATAACTGAGAAATCTTCAAAACTTCCACAAAAATTCTTATTCGCAAAGTTCAGCTAATGAAAGACCACGTGTCATCATGGAGTTAAACTTGTCCTCTTCACTTCCTGCACAGACCATCACACTGGAATCTGAGCCTGGATTATTTGACTACCTACTGTCAGCATTTTTTGGTGTAATGGCATTGGTTACGGTCGTGTGTAATTCCTTTGCTTTAGTTGTCCTACACAGATTTCGTCAAGACTTCGAAGATGTCAGTCGCGTCCAATTCCGCAGTCTCGCCATTACGAATATGGTTAGTGGTTTATTGATAGGAACCTCCGAATGTATCTACAACTACAGCCGTGGTTATATTTCTGAAGCTGCTTGCATTCATCTCCCATTTGTATACAGCTTCATTATGTTAAGTTCGACGTATCACGTTGCTCTCATAAATATTCAGCGTTATTTAGCCGTCTGTTACCCGTTCCGGTATATCCGCATAGTCACCGTCAAGCAACTCGGTTTAATCGGGTTTGGCATGGAAGTTGTATTCTTTGGTATTTCTTTCGTCTTTTACCCCGGTCCCGAGTTTCCATTAACTAACTTCATGAAAAGTTGGTGTGGTCATAGATCTATAGATTTTATTGAAAATGATGGCGCCTCTCTGGACAAGGCGGCTTTCATTACCTTCGCGGTATTCGGGATATTAATCGTCGTCCCATTCGTTTTGCTTACGTTCATGAACATCCGTCTCTTGATCATCGCTACGCGCGCGAGTCGGCGACAGCACGTTGTATTCATACAATCTGACCAGGAATCAGCCAACTCCGATTCATGTACACCGGGACTAAAGGGACTTCGTACTGTCGTTATCATCACGGGCCTCTTCTACGTTTCTGTTATTCCAGTGTGTATGGCATTTTCTGCATTTGCCTTGGAGGCGTCTCTGAGTCAAAGGACATACGACGCGCTCTTGTCTGTGTCCACCGCAATCCTTGTCTGCAGCTGCTGGTGGAACGTCCCCGTCTACATGTCGACCAGTGCCGTGGTCCGTCAGAGGGCGCTAGAGCTGTGGCAAAAGTGGAACTGTTGTAAGAGGGTACAACAGGGCAATCGTGTCACCTATTGCGATGAACTAACACTTCACAACCAATCTGATACAGGTTTTTCCTGACGCTTCAAATAATTATGAATAATAGATAATATTTATTTAACTGCCATAACCAAATGGATGCTGTATTCATTCAGTTATATGTGTATCGGACCATTGGCGTAGACAGGTCCTCATAGGTGTGTGGGGGGGGGGGTATGATTTCCTTCAAGGGCCATATATATATATATTTCAATGATCTTTATTTTGATTCCACTCAATAATTACACATAAATCATAAATCAACATTTCAATGAAAGTATATAACAAATAAAGCACATTATCATGTAACATCTTCTTTAAATAGATAAATGAAAGTCAAAACTGTGAAGAAAGCATTGAATGAAATCTTTTCATATATATATATATATATATATATATATATATATATATATATGTATATATATATATGTATATATATATATGTGTATATATATATATATATATATATGTATATATATATATATATATATATATATATATATATATATGTACACATATGTACACATTTTTTCAAAATATTTTATTAGAGATTTCATTCAAAATAGATCATTACATAAAATAAATGTAAATAATTTCAAACAAATACAAATCTTCATTTCGTTTTCATACCATAGTGTTAAATTATTCACAAGACAAGCATGGAAGAATGTTGGAATGAAATCACTAAGTAAATAATATATTGACAAACACTAACGTACGCCCTATACCCCCTCCCTATGTCCCACAATGTATAATATTCTGTGTAAATGATCTTTCATTCAAAATATGTTAATGTTCTTTTCTTTTTTTGTTATTTACCTAGTTCATATAAAGATCTCCTTTAAATGAATAAAGGGGTGAACAAAAATGTATAATTACGGTATAATTAAATGAAATACAATTCTTCATGTTATATTCATATCATAAATAATAAGATGTGCATTTAACAATTTACCCAAGAGAAGGGGAAAATGATCATTCATGAAAAGTAACATGATGCATATTTTTATATAAACCCTTCATCGGTATACCTTGTTACCCCTTTCACTACTTAACCTCCCCCCCCCCCCCTTCTCAACATTCACATTCACACTCACTAACATCCAAATCATACCTGCTCACACACACACACACACACACACACACACACACACACACATATATATATATATATATATAATATATATATATATATATATATAGGGTAGGGTGAGGGTGTTCAAACATGTATATGGTTTTTCTCTTTACATGTCCAACATACAACTTTAGCATAATGCTTTGCAGTTTTGCAGTAGTGATTTGAATATTGAGCGAGCGAGCGAGCAAACAATATTCAAAATTTGTGAGGTCGCAAATACATTGTATGGGGTTTCATTTGCAAAATTTCACAACGAAAATCTATTTGATAAGCTGTACTTTTAATAGGAGTGACCGTAGCGAGCGAGAGAGCATTTGGGAACATTGGCTCTAAGTCACTTTGGATTAGGGGCACATGTTATGGAAAAGGGAAACGTGATACTTAACATGGGGAAAAGAACACTTATTAGAAAAATAAATGAATGTATAGAAAAGGCAGAAAAGGCAGTTATCAGAGGTGAAAAGGGGCACAAATCACACCTGAAAAGGGGCATTTATAAGGACGGAAATATGTTCTTATAAAGTAGAAAAAACTAAATCAGTGCCTATATATTACAAAAAAATGACTTATTATGTTAAAAGGGATAAAAGGGATTAAAAGGGATAATAGGAGCATTTATCAAAGGTAAGGTGAGGGATGAGGTGTAATTATCAAAATGGGCACTTATAAGTATATAGAACGGGTATTTATTCGAAAGAAAAATGCGGGTACTTATCTGAAGTTAAAGGGAAAAGTAGGGGCACTGTGCCCACATGCAACCCCCAGAGCGGTGCTTCTGAACGAGTCTACATGTTATGATTGTCATTTCATCATTCTTCTATGTATATTTGGGTGATGATGACACAGGTCATCATCCTCGATAAATATTGGGAGTGATATATTCCCTCTTTCCCCACCACATTCGATTCCTGCATTTCATTCTGAAAATTGTTATTATTACTAATAATATGAGTGTGGTAAATTGCATTATAGTGGAAAGTTACCTACTAAACCTTCTAAATCGAGAATAATTACATGTAGGCCTACTTTTAATCTAAATAATTTTTCTGCATTATGGCTTTGAAAACTCGTCACAAAATATATTTGGGGATGGTAACACAGGCCACTCCCCCCCCCCCCCCCCACTTCAATTTTTTTTTTTAAATTATACCTCTATATCCCTCCCAGATCAACACCCATTTTGTATAATTTGAAGTAGATGGTTTTAACTTTCCAGTAGTGCAAAAATATATCGGGAAAAATCAGAAGCAACGACAGAATAGTAGATAAATATTAATAAATTAATCTAAATATATGATGGGAGCCCTATGTCTGCGCACCTAAGATTTTGACCTGAATTAGAATTTTGACCAAAAATAGAGCAAAATCAGTGCTATTTTCACAAGAAACGGCGGCCGTGTCATTTAACTTTTAAAAAAAAATAGTGCCCATGTCTGCGCACTCATTCATTTCATACGCAGTTCGGGAGTTTTGACGTAAAAGACAACATTTTGAGGCTTGAGAATAAAACATCTGAAATAAAACCTTTTTTCAATATTCTGACTCGTTTTTTTGCATGAATACCTATCGCTATGATCAGGCGCGCCGGAAGCAGTCTGGGATTGGGGGGGGGGGCAAACATTCAAGGGGGCTCACCTTTCAAGGGCTTATGTCTTCTCACCCCTAAAAAAAAACACACACGCTTTCCCACCCTCTCACAAAAATACAGACGCACGTACACACCTTTCAGAATATTTCGCTATTAAACACGTCTAATACAAAACCTCCACTACGTTAAAGTTAAAAGTTTGAATGCTTTATCTGTCTTCAGTGATCTCCATGAATACGAAAAGCAATCAAGCTTTTAATATACACACGATTTTTTAAAAAGTGTAGTGAAATGCTCTTATGATGGATACGTTCTGAGACTAGAAGCCAGTATCATTCTTTGAGGGTGTCAATGTGTCTTATGATGCAATACTTTATAATCTAAAGTAAATTAAAATATGTTTGATCAAGTAGGAATACCATACTGTTAAACTACATGTATGTAGGTACTAGTTACAAAGAGACATGAAATTAAAAAGAAATGTTACATAATATTACATAGGTAATAACAGTTTTGATTAATGTGATTGAGTGTAACGCCCTCTGGCTGCAAATACAAACGTGATAGTGAATCGGCGTACTCTTCATAATAATTATAATAAAAATGTTAGTAATAACAGTAATAATAATAATGATAATTATTATTATAATAAAATAATAATAATAATAATATTAATAATAATAATAATATAAAAGGCTAACATGCTGCATATCATGATTAATAAGAAGTTTCTTTTCTCACAAGTGAATGTGATTCTGCTTACTGTTGATGATGAAAATGATAACAACACTAATACTACTACTACATACTACTACTACTACTAATAATAATAATAATAATAATAATAATAATAATAATAATAACAAAAATTATAAAAGTAATAATGATAGCAAACAGTGGTTAGGTAGCGCATATGATGACCACAGAGAAAGAACCTTCTCTTTGTGTTAATTTCACTTTTCATATGTCTTGTTTGAAAAAGTACAACATGAACATGAAGAATTCCCGCATTTTATGACAAGAAAGCTATGATGTCATAAACAAGAGCCAAAACAGACAACAAAAACATAAACATGCAGAGAGTAGATTCCGTGAACTTCATCAATACACCTCTTATCAATAATAAGCAAATAAAAAGTTAAAGATTCATTAATCGGCATAACATCGTAAAGAGTGGTTCTAAATAAAAGAGGAGACTTACCTGAATAACACAAAATCTTGGAGAAAACGTAAATGCTGCGAACAGAAGAACGCGTCCAAAATCCAAATGTATGCCTGTACTTTCCACGATATGCGCGTATATGCGTTATTATCTAATTTTCCATTGATAATACGGCGTGTGGAATGTTTAGGAAATTTAATTCCTGTATACTCTTCTTTTATTAGAATGGAATAACATTTGCGATGTGATTCAATTCAGGTTTTATTTTTGTTTATTTTCTTTTTGGTTCCCCCTCCAATTTTACTCCTTTAATACTGATTTTTTTTTTTTTTAATGGGGGGGGGGGGCTTTTTTTTGGGGGGGGGAGAAAATGCATTTTGCCCCCCCCCCTTTTTTTCGTTTTTGGGGGCGACCGCCCCCCCCCCCCCCCCCAACTTGATAAAGATGAAAGTTTGTGATCGTTGCGTGTTTTGTTTTATCAGAATCGCGCATTTACGCGTGTGCGCAGACAAGGGCACTGCACAGACTTGGGCACTCTCGCCATACAATATTGTACATAAATAAATAATATCTATATTGAAATAAAGAATATATAAATTTGAATAATATTGATAGATATAATATATCAAATTATATTTATGTACAACATATTATAATAGAAATGTATATTTTCCACCATTTTTTTTTTTTTTTTTTTTTTTGGTGGGGTGAAACCTGGAAACCTGGAGGGGGGATGCATACCCCCCATCCCCCCCCCCCCCGCTATTTACGCCCCTGTTTCGGACATACATAATTTTAGTCCTAACAGTCACGTACATTTTCCGTCTTGAATAAATCAAGAGTCAACGCGTTGATTTAGGACGAGATTTTGAAAATGTTCTTAACTGAAATTATGTTCAGATGTATTGCTTTTGTGTACACGGCAGGATTATGCCTGTTTCTATTTAAAAATCTTGTTGCGCAGAAGTATGTGGTAAACAGACCTGTAAACAAACTTTATTCTATTAACCCTTTTCAGAAAAGGAATTATTCAAGGGCTAAATTGATCACATTTTTTTCTTCAAATTGGCAACAATAATATTTTTTTCTTTTAGCGTCTTTGAAAACAATATGTATGGTTCTGAATTATATCTTGAAGAATGCCAATTGTGACAAGAAAATGATTTTGAACCTTTCAATGCGTTGCCAATTTAAGGACTTTAAAGCTTATTCTCGTTTTCATAATTCCTGGCATCAAACGCAATATGGTCATGCAACAAAAATGGACATAGTGCGTGCTGAATTGTTTGCTTTTTCTTTTCATGCATCTGGTATATTTTTTAGAGCTCTCAATCAAAAGTTATTGAGGCAAACCACAAAATGTGGTCAATATTATTGTCTCGAAGGTGTTAAATTACACGTTGCTCCTTTAATTGATATCAATGTCTTAAACACGAATCAAATATTCTACATATCGCAGAATCGTTAGAGGGTACCATAAGCATTTTTTTATTTTTAAAACTTATTGTGAAAATTGTATTTCTTTTAAAGGCATTGATTAACTTTGCCCAGGATTGAAAAAAAAATCACTGTTCCAGCTAATGCTATAATCATAATTGCAAACCTTTAGCTCAGAGAGGAATCGCCTGAGTTTTATAAGCTGATCGGTCGTTTATATATCAAGATATTTACGATTGAACATTGATGTCAGGATAGAGTACCACCGAACCCTAAAGAACTCTTACGGTTGGCATACCTCGCTCTATCACAGAATACCGTACGGGCTAGAAACCCGCTCTGAAATCGCCAAGCGCCGGTGCTTGGTTTTTGTGACTGCAGCGCAGCGAAGAAGCCGAGCGACTTGCGCTAGCGATTGATCGCGATTTTCTCTTTTTTAGGATAATAAACGGGTTCCATTTTCTCTCATACTTTCACATATCCTTAATTATATATGTAGTTAGAGGACTGCACACAATTCACTGGCATTTGAGCTGATTTTACAGTTTTTCACAAAGTTAATCAATCACTTTAAGACCTTTTGTGTGTGTGATTCTAATATATAATGGGAACAACTAGCAGAATATATATGACTAAACTGAAATGCATTTCACTCCTAGAATTTGATTTTGTACAACAGCAAGAAAGATATCAGACATTTATGGTAGTGTACTCTATTTCCAAACACTTTTCACAAAATCAACCATAGCAAATAAAATATTACATGAATATCTGTCAAACTTACATAATGAATCCTCAAAGTCCTACAGAAAAAGAAGTTGATGGAATCTGAGAAAGACAATATTCCCTTCCGAGCGAACCCCTTCCCAACCGTTGACGACGCAACGTTTTGGTCCCCTGAAAAATGTACTGTATTTCCGAACATGTGAAACCTATGGGAAAAAGACACAACCTACCTCGATTTGGGGCCAACGGGATGAAGACTGTGACGAGAGAGCAGGTTATAAGATATTACTTATGTTTTTGCCTCATTTTATGATCTTCTACCCTGTGTTCTTTGTTTCAATAGTGTGGGAACATACGCTTAGTCCCACGCGTATGAAAACCCATTATAGGCGCTTAACTGTACGCGTTCGGTAATACAATGCTGTTCGGAAATACAATCCATATAAATGTAGGAAAGTTCATTCATTTCATCCGTAGCCATCCTACTGATGTGGGAGAAGATAGCACAAGTCATTGGATTTAAAGGGGGTACAAATTGGCCGAACAACCCCCCCCCCCCCCACCCATTCAAAAGCAATCTAGCATACCTTATGTATACCCTAGCATATCGTAGTTATAAGCACATCAAGAGCTCTTGTAGTGCAATAGAAGAAATATATATATATATATATATATATATATATATATATATATATATGTATGTATATATATATATATATGTATATATATATATATATATATATATATATATATATATATATATATATATATATATATATAAAGTTTCTGCGCTTTATCAATTTTATTGTTATCATTATTATTATTAATAGTAGCATAATTATTGTTGTTGTTGTTATGATTATTTTCATTAAGTAAACAAACAAAACATGTGACCCCTAATTTTGTTACTGTGCCTCCCCCACCAATGGCCTTATTAATCTGCATATCAATCATCGAGTGAAACCGATGCCCCTCTCTAATGATGACGGTGCCCCTCAATATCTGCAACTTATGCTTCGACACCAACACAACAAAATGATGAGAGGATTCATTAAAAGATAAAGCTGAGTTCTGGTCATGCAATTAAATCGTGAAAAAACTGACCTAGGAAAGTTAGGTTGATCATGTCTATAAGATTGGTGTATACTGTGATGTTTTGGAATCATCAAAATGATAAGAAATTGACCCAATCTCGCTGTAAAGCACATGCACAGCACACAGAAATGGATATATGGAACCGCACACACATGTGGCATGTATGTTCGGCCCAACATTTCAACCATTTCTCGTCATATTTCTAATATGACGGCATTTGCGGAGCAATCCTTTTCAGGGGACATTCCTGCCATGATGTTCTTCCAAACGGATATAAAAGGAATGAGAAAGCTCGCAAATTATATTTCACATGTCCTAGAACTCAACCTTTTCTTTAGTAACTGTGCCATTAATCAACCAACATTAAAATGCAATGTATAAATTTGTACATATTTTAATAACATTTATAAAATGCAAAAACCCTGTATTGACACCTATGATTGACATTGTATTTTTTATATGATTATGTTCTTGTATGTAGGTTACTTTTATGGTATGTCAAGGATGAGAACTCTAATGACAACGATTATTAGCGACATTTATATTGCTCTTAATAGAAATACTAATATTTGATTTTATTTATTTCATTCACCATAATGCATTGTTTGTGTTTCGGAGCTAAAGCCATACATCTATTAATATTAAGATTACCAAATGAAGGTATTTTTATCCTAGGCTTGTGCAAACATTAAAATGTTTTCATTTATTCAAATAAATTGTTTACATGGTTTATCGTATTCAAGCAGACAGTGATAATGAAAACCCTTTTTTAATAATTTGAATAACCCACAAACCACAGATAAGAATGAGTAAAACAGTTTGATGTGTTAATAATTACATTTCCTCGAAATATCGAATGTATGTAATCCCATATGTATTCTTTGTATAAGGATCATTTTCAATAAGCTTTTCTATCCTTTTTTATGATTTTACAACTTTTGTTTTTTAATGATTAGTACAATGACAGTTTTATTTGCAAAGATGTTGTAATATCACTTTATCAAGTGTAAATAAAACATCTGATTTTATTTTACATGAATAATGATATAATATGCTATTATATTAAACACGGTTTCATTTTATAAGTAGGATGAATATCCTCTACTAATGATTAATAAAGATAAGTCCGTATTTTTCGAAGCACATATTTTGATAAAACGTCTCTACGCTTCAAAAGTGTTTTAAAAAGTCTTACAACGGTTTTAGCTCCTGCAATCGTTACTTACACGAAATGCATTTTAACGACAAAAATCTACAGGTATCCCTTTACTGACACCTGAGTGGGAAGTGCCAGATATAAATTAATGTCTTGTCAAAGAACATAAAATCCTGTGGGGGCTTTAACCCTGATAATTAGTCTTCTGCTAGCAAGAATCAAACTGAAATAGATGAGCTCTTGGTTTATAGATCTATTAAAGACAATCACAGGAGTTAGTCGTTAGAAACAAGACAATTATTGTCTATAAATGATGTAAAGGAGAGAGAAGTATGTCAATTAGATGTTTTGGTGAAGAGTGCTAAATTAGAATATTCCATAAAAGAGAAAGATATGGTGAGAAAGAGAGACAGAGAGTCAGAGGGAGAACTTGGAAAGAAGTTGATAAATTAGAAAATTGTCATTTTGTAAAGGTAGGAATCGGATTTATGAAGTTAAAGGGTACCAATCTCCAAAAGCAATTTTGCTCTGTATGTTAGAAGTTGCATGTTGTTATATTATATTCAAAATATGGGCTTCAAATATTAATTCTATAAAGAGATATTGCAATTATTTTAATTACACTCTCTATAAGCGTAAAAGCGACTCGCCAAGGTAAAGGCTCGCGCGGAACCAAACTCTGAGTTCGGTTCCTCCCGAACAACGACCCCAAGACAACTACCCCCAGACAACTCCCCCCCCCCCCCCCCCCGACAACTACCCCAAAATTCGAGGGGTAGTTGTCTGGGGGAGGGGAGTAATTGTCCAGGGGGCAGTTGTCCGTGGGGTAGTTGCCCTGGGGTGGCTGTCGTATGGGGTAGTTGTCTGGGGGTAGTTGTCCTAGAGGGTGGTTGTCCTAGAGGGTGGTTGTCCTAGAGGGTAGTTGTCCGGGGGTTAGAGGGTGGTTGTCCTATGGGGTAGTTGTCTGGGGGTACTTGTCCGGGGTACTTGTCATAGAGGGTGGTTGTCCTAGGTGTTAGTTAGTTGGGGGGGGGGGGGTAATCATCCTGGAGGGTAATTTTCCCGTGGGCTAGTCGTCCTAGAGGGTGGTTGCCCTAGGGGTAGTTGCCCTAGGGGGGTAATTATCCTAGAGGGTGGTTATCCTAGGGGTGGTTATCCGGGGGATGGTTGTCCAGAGGGTATGTGTCCTAGAACTTACTCCTGGAGCAATCCCCCCCCCCTCCCCCCCCCCCCCCCCCACTTATCGAAGGGCAAAAAAGGGAGACAAAAAAAAAAAAAACAGAGAGAAAGAAAGGGTGAGAGGACTTGAAAATAATATGATAGGACCCTTTCCATATCTCCACCGGCGATCTTATGCATTTGCATTTCAGGAACCTAGTAAGACCAGAACGACTTTTATAAGTCACCAGAGCGTGGAGAAGTCGCACGGGCCAAGTCCGTTCTCTTCGCGTAAACGCTCTCGATCTCTCACGACGTTGTGGATGCAGTTTCATCCATTTCCAGAGCTTGTATGACGTCATATATGTGAACGAAGTGCTGAATCGAGGATGGCAAAACCAGGGTGCACGCGTCCTCGATTCGGCAAGTGGACGAGGGAGACGACGTGACGCATGCGCAGAGCTTCAAAATGTGGTTATCTCGGACCAGTCGACTATGTCGACGTGCCAATCAAAAGCTCGCTAATGACTAAACTGATACATTCATATCTACCGTAGACGGATAGACCTATTAACAAATTTGCCTTTCGTTTATCCCGAGTTTACTAATTGGCTTTTGCTTTGGCAATTATTTATTCGATAAAAGCAGGAAGAACGCAAGGTATTATTGTTGTATAGATCATTAGTTCACTGAAAGTAAAGTTCCTACATTAATTTTGCTGTGACAAAAAAGAGGTTGAACCAGTAGCTTTGGTCTCGGATGTGATAAATACCGCGATGATTGCCAATGTGGACACCAAGTACACAATGTGGGTGTGCGTATGTGCGCCTGGGACAACACGTTGATATATTCACATTTATATTGTACACGTCTTCAGAGAAAGAGTGTGGGCTGGGGAGGGTGGGATGGGAGAATGCGGGTGTGCGCATGTGTGCATGTGGCAACACGTAAAATGCCCATTATATAAGTCTGATCGTTCCCCCCCCCCCCCCCCCACCTCTTTTTTTCCTTTCGCTCATACCAAGAATGATTAATTCCAAAGCGGAATCATTTTATTTTGAATGAATATTGCTTAAACAAGCATTCAAACATTTTGTTTGTATTTCTAATCAAAATTAGGAGTGTTTGTGTATAAAGATGTGCTCATTTTTGAATGTCCCATTCATGAATGAATGAGAGAAGGGTTGCCTTTAATATATGAAAAAGGGTTCTTAAGGGCCTGTTGCTTGTGGGACCATTTTTATTTCTAACTGGAAAAAATGATTGCGAAGGTGCACCACATATCAAATTTTTCCATTTCAACCATCTACATCCATCTTAAAGTGATTTGGTAACTTTGTAGAGTCTTGATAAAATCTGAGCTGCCTGGCCTTACATTCTATCAGTGTATGTAATATGGTGTAAAAATGAAGCCCAGGGGGGGGGGGGAAGCACTTCAAAATCACCATGTGCTTCACAAAAGTAAATATATGCAAGTGACCGGAAATGCCAGACTCATTTTCCCCCATAGACTCAGTGTCAGACCAAAGCGTATGGTCATACACTTTCGTAAATGGGAGTATTCAGTCACAGATATCTTAATAATAGCATTATATATTTAAAAACCTTTCTATGCCTGCCTATTTATTTATCCTTCTGAACATCACTATACAAGACAGATATCAAAATTCAACAATTTATTAAATCAAGCCTCCACAAAGTTACCGAATCCCTTTAAAAGATGCGCCTGACCACTTTAATTACATAAAACACACATATCACACACACACTCTCTCCTTTCTCTCTCTCTCTCTCTCTCTCTTTCTCTCTCTTTCACACATTCTCTGCCTCTATTTCGCTATATATCTACCCATCTTCTCTTTCCCTCTCTCTTCTCCCCGGCCGTCTCCCTCCCCCCCCCCCCCCCCCCCCCCTCTCTCTCTCTCTCTCTCTCTCTCTCTCTCTCTCGCTCTCTTATACTCTTTCAGTTCCATGTGTGCGACAAGACTAGTATGAGAAATAATATATATCGCTCTTTCTCTCTATCATTTTCTCTCCCTTCCTCCCTCTTTTTCTATCTATCTTTCCCCATCTTTTTTTTTTTTCTTTCTCTCTCTCTCTCTGTTATTTTCAACTCGTGAACTGGCCTATCCGTTGATTTATTCTGATCAATCCCAGATCATTTATAATATAAGTATGTCTCATTTTCTATTAATTGACATTTCCGAATGTTATTTTGTCGAATAATGTCACTGCTGAAATCATACTGTCACATGATCCTTGTAGGCCTATATCCAATCATAAGACAAATGCAAGAGAGAAAAAGAAGCAAAAGAAAAGGTATGTGAAACGAGAAATATAAAATTTAAGCTGAACCTTTTATCTGATTTATTCATTTTTCCATTTCAAAATAATCAAACATGATACATATTGATTCAATGATTAAACATAAAACAATGTAATATACTTGTATATATATAAGCTGAACTTCTTATTTGATTTATTTATTTTTCCGTTTCAAAATAATCACATATGATACATATTGATTCAATGATTAAACATAAAACAATGTAATATACTTGTATATATATATAAGCTGAACTTCTTATTTGATTTATTTATTTTTCCGTTTCAAAATAATCATACATGATACATATTGATTCAATGATTAAACATAAAACAATGTAATTTATTTGTATATATCAAACTAACAATACAAAGATACGGGTATTAAGAGGAGTATAAAATAATTTACACAAACGGATCATTATTGACCTAACATATACTCTAATTATTGCTTTTTCAAGTTATAATTCACATCAATAATAAACCAACTAATAGATAAAGTATTTCAAATATTACGTAAAGGATTGTTAGCAGCCCCTAATTCAGCTAGCTCTCGTAAGTGTTGTAGTAGAGTTCCCGTCTACCCGTATGCTTGTCTGCTTGACTGGGCCTCTTATAAGCGGAGTCTGGCTAGGCTTGACATCCAGTCCACCTCTCGCCCCTCATGTACTTGTCCTGTCTGGACAGTCCCGTGTCTGGCATCCTGCGAGGATACCCCTAACATATAGCCTTAATCTTCTACTTCTTCTTCCATCTAAGTACATCCCTCTTAAAGAGTACCAGTCTGTCGTACTTAGTGCAGAAAGGTGCCCGGTCGCAGGAACATATATATCATCATAATATATATCTCGGTCCGTTAGCCTGGCTATGCATAATTAAGAAAGGTGGCTGACTCTACCCTAGCTGGCACGCGATGGAAAATTTCCAAACCTAGCCCTACGTCTTTCATCAACGGACAGCGCCGTCTTAGTGTAACGAATGATCTAGCTGCCATTGTGCTGTCAAAATCGTGTCTATTCGAGGGAAGATTTAAACCCTATGTACCCTTCTAAATCACTTAAGGTACTTGCATTATATTTCCTGTACAAACAAAAATAACCCTCCACCCTGGAAACTGATAAACATATATGTAAAGATTATTTTTTTTAAAAGAAGAATACAAGCCCTGCATATAAATGAGTTCAAGATCTCTCTACAAGAACTAATTACAATACTGGGTATACAACAAAGGACTGTCTGGAGTTCTGAATGAAAATTAGCATTGAAATCAAAATTAAAATGTGAATTACAATTATATATCAAAATGTGAATGATCTCTGGGTGAAGCAAGGTCAATAATAACCAGTACACGTCAAAACAATCAACATCAAAATGATTTTTTTTTTGTTTTTTTTTGTTTAATGACAAATACGGAGAACTTAATTATATTGCATTGTACGCCCCGGAAATTTGTCTACATTTTTTCCTCTTGATTATTATTCTAGCTGATAAATAACAAAAAGAAAAGTTCTAATATGCACTGTGATGTGCAGAATCGCAAATGGATCCAGTGACCGGGGTAATGATGCTGTAAACGCTTTGGTCGGTTATAATGTAACTGGTAAGGCGCTTTATAAGAAACAGCTATTATCATTATTATTTATTATTATTATTATTATTATTATTATTATTATTATCATTATTATTATTATTATTATTATTATTATTATACCTCAGATTATAAAATCATTATCGTTAATGTAGCACAGTATTACAACATATCTTACGCAATAAACTTTATCAATTTTCTACGATATTTCTGAAATCCTCGTTTATATTGCCTTGTTTCGGTTTTATTAATTATTTGCATAATGTCACTGCTTTTATCCTTCGAGAACATTTTTTTTTCACACGGAAATTGATCAACCATATATATTTCTCAAATCCTTTGATATCGTGGAATATTAATCTGTCAGTCATGTCACTTTTGAAGTCATGTCGAGTCCTTGATGTGACTACTCAGTGCTTTAAAAAGAAACATCCGCGTGCTACAAAAGAAACTCAATCTTCATTATGTATACCGAATTCATTTCGATATTGCCTAATATCGAATTGTCATTCAAACGGCTATTGAAGTCATTTACTACTCGACGTGGCTCTGATGATTACAGCCGAGCACACACATTACCATGTTACACAAGAATGTTTTAAGCTACGTATTTTCTTAATATTGCCTAATAGTGCTCCCATATGAAAATTAAGAGCAGGAACGTAACAATTATATAAATTGAAACATAGATAGAAGTATAACAGATCATCATTCAAACATGTCAAAAGACTTGGTTAGGATTTACACTGATAAAGCGATGATTAGTGTAAATGCAGATATTGTAATTGTAAATAAAAACCATGTGTGGAGGAGTCTATAAAGAATGCATGGCTTGTATTTCGTAAACCCCTCTTTGAAAAAATAAAAATACGTACAGTCCATAAATTAACAGGAAAAAGAAAGAAACTTGCTAACTTGAGCACTATTGAGTTTGTTTGTGTTTTTCAAAGAGAGAAAGAATTTTAAATTTTAAGAAATCTGAAAGAAGGGGGAAAGAAGGGGATGTTAACAGTACAGGGGGAGAGAAAAAAAAATTGTGAACAAGCAGTACAGGGGAATAAAGAGGCAGGAATAACTAGAAGGAAATGTGCAGGAATAGAAAAAATAGAGGGAACACAAGAGGAAAGAGGCCGTCTAATACATTTGGTTTAAGTCTTCGAGTATATATTTACGTTTCTTGGTTGTTGTAGCTATCTAACAAAGACAGTTTCTATTTACATATTTATTTGCGTTAAATGTTTTGGTCGATTTCAAAGCCGTATCAAGTGAGTTCCAAAGTTTGGATCCAGTACATATATATATATATATATATATATATATATATATATATATATATATATGAGTATTTTTATTTTTTTAAATATGAAAACAATCTTGTAGGTGGAGGGTGAAAGAGATTTTACAATTATTTTATATACCAAAAAATACTGTATACCGGTACTTGCAATTATATCAAATATAATTTTTAATTCAAGAGATGGAATTTCCAATTCGAGATAAACTGGATCAAAATTATTGATCATGCAGAAAGTGTGTTTTTTAGACCAGCAAAATATAAACAAACTACCGATAATTTTCCTAACGATCACATTCACTGTAAACATGGTAAAGCACAACTCACATTTGCACATACATGTATAGCAAATCACGTTTTATGCATATTTGCCGGAACGAATAGCTAAATTTTTCTTTCTTTTTCTTCTTCTTCTTTTTCTTCTTCGGCTTTTCGTGTATTTTTTCCCGCTCGTTTCTCAACTATTACATTTTTAAAATCAAAATCTATACCATTTTTTACTGTAATTTTGGAAATTCTGTGCAGGGGCGTCGCTAGAATATTTTGAATGGGGAGGGGGTGTCACACCCAAATTTACCGACAAATTAAGGATGTGACACCCAAATATGCCGACAAAAATGCCGCACCCTAATCTCCCCCCCCCCCCCCCACAAATAAGAATCATAGAAAATCTGAGATGTATATAGAGATCTTGATCATACGGGCCAATTTTCGCATGGGGGAGGGGGGGGTGTGACGACTTTTGCCCGAATATAAACTTGCCGATTTCTAAACTTTTGCGAGCGACCAAAGCGAGTGAGCAATTTTTTTTTTTTCTTTACTTTTTTACTTTTCGTAGTGAAAAAAAGTTACATACAGAAGTTACATAATCATCTAGGAATCTCGCTGCCCGAATATAAAGTGGTGATTGCCCGAATATCGGAACTTCGAAAATCCTTGGTGGGGAGGGGGGGGGGGGGGCTGCAACCCAATGCCAAAGGGTGACACCTTTTGCCCGAACATCATTTTCCAGTGTTTTTAGAGCGAGCGAAGCGACCGAGCTAAAAAAATTGGCTAATTTTTCCTTCGTTTCCCCCTTCCCTTCTCCCTTCCGTTTTCCTTTCCTTCTTTTCTTTCTGTTTTTGTTTTCCTTTCCTTTCCCTTTTCTTTTTTTTTTCCTTTTCTTTTTTCTTCTCCTTTCTCTTTTCTCCTTTTCATTTTCTCTTTCCTCTTCCCTCTCCCTTCCCCCCTTTTTTTTTTTGCCTACAGAGGTAGTGCATTTGCCGACAGCAATTCTGAGTGGGGTGTGTGACAACCCCATCCCCCCCCCCCCCCCCCGCTAGCGACGCCTCTGATTCTGTGTAAGTTTCGTTTGATTCTGTGAAAATGTATTTCGAACCTCACTTGATGCTATTCCTCTAATGACAGGTCGCGGGCATGCGCGGCGATTTCTGTCACGGCCGGGGGGGGGGGGGGGACACACACTACCACAGGTAGCTATACCAAATTCAAAATATCCGGGGGACGTGTACCCCCCCCCCCCCCTCCGGATCGCCACCCATAGTCGCAGGCATTTTACGTATTTTAGCCACATACAGAATGAGAGAGGTGATTGGTATTAAACCCTGTCACCGGTCCCTCCCTGCAAAAGACTCGGTTGCTTCGTAGCAGATAATGAAACAGACATTTGTAATATTTTTTATTTCAATTTGCCACTTTTGGAATGATCAGATGTGAATTGTGCTATAAGAATATATTTATTAAGAATAAAAAGGGAAATATTATTAACTTTGTTAAGGAAGCCCTTAACGTTTTTTAGGTGTAAGGTGACCCAAACAATTTATCCAAATTCCTTTTCTTTTTCTTTTTTTTTTTTTTTTTTTTTTTTTTTTGTTTTTGTTGTTGTTGCTCCTTTTGACACCGACAAACATCCATTTAACACACTTTTATAGAGTGCAGCTAGGCCTAAGCGTAGGGCTCTTAAATATACTATTATGGATGGATTATATAGATTTCATGGCAGGCATTATCGACTTTTGTCGTAATGCTGCGATCAGACTTTCCCAAGCGTAAGCGCCACGTATGGTAACTGAAAGGGGAAAAATACGGCACCATAAATGAACGGCAGGGGCACAGAATGAGGAGCCCAACTGAACAGTTACGATTTGCCAATCCGCCACGCAAAACCATTGAAATTTCCACCTTACCTTGTAGAAAGCACCACATATACAATGTAACTTGCACATAGATGCCGTAATTGTCACGGGATAGCCACGTCCCATCCCGTATTGCAAAAGTGGCCTTACATAGCTATCACGGCTAGGCATTGTGCAAAAGTGTGTTAGTACCTTGCATAAGTTTCACTCTTCATCTATCTCAATAGATTTATAACCCTCCCTTTAATAGAGCTCCATTTCGACTTTTGCCACAACTCAAGCGCCCTCTGACGGACCTTCGAACTTGTCGAAATGTAAACGGGGACGTTCCACCAGCAGCTGCCGATGAGGACCGCGTTTGATACAAAAGAAAATATGTCAAAGCTCTGACGACTCAGTGGCAACTCAGAGTAGAGCAAACAGATGGTCGCAAAATAAGGGAGGACAGAAATATAAAATAGAACAGTGATAATTAGGACGGTACGAAGTCCCTTTAGTCCCGGTGTACTTGTATTGGCGTCGGCTGATGCCCGTTCATTTTGGACCGAAACCACTGGTCTTTGCCGTCTCGCACTTGTAGCTATGATAAAGAGACGGATATTAATGTAGGTGAGCGAAACGAATGGGACTGCGAATAGTATACCACAGATCGAGAATAAAATATAGGCATTCTTGCCGGCAATCATGCGGAACTTTTCCATAGAAATAATGGAATTCCAGTGGCACCAGCTTCTAATGATTTCGTTGAATGGGAATTGTGGAACTGGGAGAAAGTTACAAGAAATTCCAATGAGTACGAAATCCATGACTAGAAGAAGCAAACCGAGGCGCTTGACGGTCGCGATACGAATATAACGGAATGGGTAAGAAATGGCCAAGTAACGCTGAAGATTCATGAGGGCTACGTGATAGGTAGCACTTAACATCAAAAAGGTACCTAAACCGGGAAGAAAGTAGCATAACGTTACAAAAACATGCCAACGGTCAATAAAGAAAACCACACCTTCGTAAACACAAAGCGACACACCACAAAACATGTTTATTACGGCAAAACTGCGGAATAGCGTTCGACTAACGTCTTCGAACTCGTGACGCCATCGATGTAGGACAACCAAGGCGAACGCGTTGAATATGATTGTAAGAAGTACCATGAGATTTAAAAAGACCATTCGTATGTATCTGAACGATCCCGGTGAAGAGGACAGTGTTCCATTGTTCATAGGAAACGATGGGGTCAAGTTGAAATCCATTCCGACGTATGATCTTTCAAGCACTTCAAGAGAAATGGGATTTGCAGATTTTAGTTCAGCTAGACTATGAACAGTCTAGAGAGTCTGTTGGTCAACGCCGACCTACCCAATCCAACTGGTCAAATATACCTAATTTAAGCTGTTTCATAAACCTTTTAGCAGATCGACGTATTTGCAATTATGCATGCACGACGTGGCACTTTTACAATAACGTCCAAGTAATCTTCGATGGATACGTTATCTTTTAGTTATGCAAAGCATCGTATAGCATATTCTTCCAAGTGGTTTTACCAGTGATACCAATATTCAAAGAGAACTGTTGGTATGTCTTTTACATCACTGAAGGTCACAACAATCATGCAGATGTAGATGAACATAGCTCCCTGTACAGGTATAGTAAACTTCTAATGTAGATTTAGGCGATTATGGTGTAAGGTTGTTAGTTTAACTCTGCCATAATGGTCGGCCTACCGTTCTCCTTCATAGAGTGTGTAGAACATGTTCTGTCTTGCTTGTTCTTGTATTCGTATTCGTTAAACAGCAGCTTACACCTTATACAACCATGTCCTTACTCAGAATGTCACTGTTTGGTAAGAATGTCAAAATTTATATTTCATAATTATGCAACGACATAAAGTATCTTCTTATTGGTTTAAGAAATTGAAGCAGGGGTGTGCGTCATCTCATAATAGCTCCTAATTGGCCTTCCATTTGCACTTAGCCTGAGATGAATGACACCTAAATGAGCTACACCTGTTCGTTGAACACGACTAAGGGGATGGTCCCCGGAGCTCATATTCATGATGATAATTTTATTGTAATAAACCATCGTGTGAATATTGTAAAGCAGTAAGTAGTCCTGGCACAGAGAGGCACAAATGAAAAGTGCTCAATTAAAATGTCAATGGCAGCGATTTGCATGGAAAGGAAGCAAGATGTAGAAATTATGTTCGTTTAAACTGTCACCTGTCAAGTTTCATGAAAAGTTTAATAACGTTTTATGGAACGTTTTATGAAATATCCTGAATATTAATTTCTGCCGGGTTAGTGTTAGTTTGCTATAGCGATTATGGACCTCACAATGCCTAAAGCTAAAGGTATAGATGACAACGATTTAGGCCCGATAAAATATTTTCCATCAAGATAGGCTGCAACGAGAAGGTGACTTAATAATTTGAGGTCCTGTGAACGTTACCAAATCTAAAAGCTGTCTTATTCATCAAGACCTTGATGAACATGATAACTAATATGAAAAGGTTTGAAAAGGTTTGATGGTTTATTTCACCTGACTGCTCAGAAAGCATGTGTATGCTTGTAAGTAAGCAACCAGGGGACCGACGGCTTTCAGTCCTCTCCGAGGGACTTGGTAATGAGGATTAATGCCTTACCAAAGGGCACTAGCGCATCCACTTGGCTTCGAACCTGGTCCTCCAGTTACGAGACCACCGCTCTACCAATGAGCCATCGCGTTTGCACTTCACGTCGTACGGAGTATGTAAGTCTGAAACATGTACCATTTTCAAAATGCTATGTTTTTTGGTGTTTGTTTGTTGTTGTTTTTTTTTGTTTTTTTTTTACATTTTGAAATTTGTATCGTGCCGTCCTTTTGGAAATATCTGCATAATAGCATTACATTAGCCAGCCTTTCTATGTTATGGGGTATCCCAAGTCCTCAAGCCAATGCATTGGCGGACTAAGGGGGCACTTCCGGCCCGCGCGTTTACGTTTTACAACCTTGCCTAGGCATATTTTCCAAATATTGCAACGAAACGGCTCGAGCTCACTCTAATTATTGACTGTTGCGTGCAAGTGTGTATGATGACCATTACAGTTCACAGAACTCCTAAAGACGTGTCCTTATTAGTTCTGCAATTCGGTTCCGCCGCCTGTTTTTGTGTATACTGACCTAAGTTCCTACGGTCTGCAAATTAAGCTTAGATAACTACATGTCACTCATGCCCTTCCATCAGGGGCAGATCCAGGATTTTGCATAAGGGGGGGGGGGGAGGGAGCAACGTAGGCCCTACTGTATGTAGTGCATTTAAGCCTCCCCCCCCCCCCCCCCACTTTTTTCAATGATCTTTATTTTGAATTCACTCAATAATACATGGATTTTTTTTCTTTTTTTCAAATTATTTTCATTGAATTACATAACAAAAAGACAATGAAAATCACAAGTAAAATATTTCAATGACTTACATGATCATATGAACATAGAAGATAAGGCTTAACACACTAAAATATGCCTACATTACCAGAATACGATCAATCATCACTAAAACTATTTCACTGAATTACATGAGCATGTATACATTAGAAAAAGACCTTTAAAAAAAATTTTATAAGAGAGACATTGAGTGAAATCTTTCTTCTTTACCAAAACCCGGCTTTTGACCTCCCCTAACCCCCACGTACCCTCCTTAAAAAACAAAAACAAAAACAGCCGCAACACACACAGAAACACAACTCTATGTACACAATCACAAATCCCTTTCAAACCCCTCTCTCTCTCTAGCTCTCTCTCTCTCTCTCTCTCTCTCTCCTTACCCCTGCATCGCCCCCAATCCTGCCATTTCGGTGCGATCTCTTCCATTAAACTCATTCCTTTTAATAGCTATTGCTTTTTCTTCATTTTGATATTCTAACAAAATTTGAAAACATCTTTCCTGAGTAGGAACTCTGCCCTCTGACCTTGAGTTGAAAATAATATATTCATTAAGAAAATTACAGTAAAAGTACAGTAATCTGTCATGACTGTGTACACGTTGGTTCGTGTGGATCTGTATAGTTTTCTCCATATACTCTGTATCCCCACAAGCATTAGGCCATGTGCTCTGTTTGTTGAGCTGAGCCTGTCAATGCGTAGGGTGAGCTCGAGCCGTTTCATGGCGATTTTGGACAAATCTGCCTAGGCAAGGTTGTAAAACGTAAACGCGCTTCCGGCCCGTGCCCCCCCCCCCCCCCCCTTGAAAGAAAAAGTGTACATTGTGCCCCCTCTCTTTGAACGAAAAAGAGAGGCCAAAACGTGTGATAACCTTACAAAATCCTGGGTCCGCCACTAAGCCAATGTACCAACAAATTAAAGGATTATCGATTCAATCATTAAACATAAAACAATGTAATATACTTGTATATAAGCTGAACTTTTTATTTATTTTTCCGTTTCAAAATAATCATACATGATACATATTGATTCAATGATTAAACATAAAACAATGTAATATATTTGTATATATCAAACTAACAATACAAAGATACTGTATTAAGAGGAGTATAAAATAATTTACACAAACGGATCATTATTGACCTAACATTTACTCTAATTATTGCTTCTTCAAGTTATAATTCACATCAATAATACACCAAATAATAGATAAAGTATTTCAAATATTACGTAAATGATTGTTAGCAGCCCCTAATTCAGCTAGCTCTCGTAAGTGTTGTAGTAGAGTTCCCGTCTGCCCGTATGCTTGTCTGCTTGACTGGGCCTCTTATAAGCGGAGTCTGGCTTGGCTTGACATCCAGTCCACCACTCGCCCCTCATGTACTTGTCCTGTCTGGACAGTCCCGTGTCTGGCATCCTGCGAGGATACTCCTAACATATAGCCTTAATCTTCTACTTCTTCTTCCATAGAAGTACATCCCTCTTAAAGAGTACTGTCGTACTTAGTGCAGAAAGGTGCCCGGTCGCAGGAACATATATATCATCATAATATATATCTCGGTCCGTTAGCCTGGCTATGCATAATTAAGAAAGGTGGTTGACTCTACCCTAGCTGGCACGCGATGGAAATTTTCCAAACCTAGCCCTATGTCTTTCATCAACGGACAGCGCCGTCTTAGTGTAACGAATGATCTAGCTGCCATTGTGCTGTCAAAATCGTGTCTATTCGAGGGAAGATTTAAACCCTATGTACCCTTCTAAATCACTTAAGGTATTTGCATTATATTTCTAGCGGATAAATAACAAAAAGAAAAGTTCTAATATGCACTGTGATGTGCAGAATCGCAATTGGATCCAGTGACCGGGGTAATAATGCTGTAAACGCTTTGGTCGGTTATATTGTAACTAGTAAGGCGCTTTATAAGAAACAGCTATTATCATTATTATTTTTTTTTTTTTATTATTATTATTATACGTCAGATTATAAAATCATTATCGTTAATGTAGCACAGTATTACAACATATCTTACGCAATAAACTTTATCAATTTTTTAAACGATATTTCTGAAATCCTCGTTTATATTGCCTTGTTACGATTTTATTCATTATTTGCATAATGTCACTGCTTTTATCCTTCGAGAACATTTTTTTTTTTCACACGGACATTGATCGACCATATATATTTCTCAAATAATTTGATATTGTGGAATATTAATCTGTCAGTCATGGCACTTTTGAAGTCATGTCAATCCTTGATGTTTTAAAAGAAACATGCACGTGCTACAAAAGACACTCAATCTTCGTTATGTATACCGAATTCATTTCGATATTGCCTAATATCAAATTGTCATTCAAACGGCTATTGAAGTCATTTACTACTCGACGTGGCGCTAATGATTGCAGCCGAGCACACACAATACCATTTTACACAAGAATGTTTTAAGCTATGTATTTTCTTAATATTGCCTGATAGTGCTCCCAATCTGTCAATCATATTTCCATATTGATAGTTGCATGTCCCTCCAACAGCGGCGTATAATAATTTCCTAATTGAGATAAACATAAAACAGATACGGTTAAAATAGTAAGCCTATACGTGACATGGAATTTGATATTAGTCCTTATTGATTTAGATGAGTCATTGTTCAATTCAACAGGATTCAGGCCCCAGTGAGCAGTGAACAATAGGCCCGTACCGGAGAGGAGCCCGCGCTTGAAATTGTCACACAAACGTTCTATATGCGCTCATACATTTGTCTGTGTGCGTTGTTGCGTCAGTCCTATGCGGCGGAAAGAATTCTGGATTTGCTTGAACAATAGTTGGCTTGATCGATGCAAGTGAAAGAACACCTTGTGTGAGCCTTTGCAATCATTATCGACCTATGCTATACGTCACGTCGAAAAACAATGATGATAAAAGACGCATACTTTGATGCAACTCAAAGTTTCAAAGTTTATTGATTTTCCACATATATCTTTTACCATTTTTTAAAGAGTCCATATGAAAATCAAGAGCAGGAACGTAACAATTATATAAATTGAAACATAGATATAAGTATAACAGATCATAATTCAAAAGACTTGGTTAGGATTTACACTGATGAAACGATGATTAGTGTAAATGCAGATATTGTAATTGTAAATGAAAACCATGTGTGGAGGAGTCTATAAAGAAAGCATGGCTTGTATTTCGTAGACCCCTCTTTGAATAAATAAAAATACGTATACAGTCCATAAATTAACAGGAAAAAGAAAGAAACTTGCTAACTTGAGCACTATTAAAGGAAACCAAAACCCAAGGAGAGAATCAATGTTATTGGAAAGTGAAAATTCAGAGAAGCACTTTACAAAAAGTTTCATTAAAATTGGTTAACAAAATGAGAGAGTTATGGAAGTTTGAAAAGTCTCGTTTTACTTTCTATGGGGATCCTCCAATTGGCAAAATTGCTTCAAAATGGCTGATTTTGTGAACAACTCTCCATTTGTTTTGTACACAGATTTTCAGATTTTCCCCATTATCTTTCAAGGTGCAGTTAATCTCCTTCTGAGCTCAACATATATAATGGGAAAATGTATTTTACACCACATATGTCGAGTTCAGGAGGAGACAAGGAGCACCCTGAGAGATAATGGGGAAAATCTGAAAATCTGTGTACAAAACAAATGGAGAGTTGTTCACAAAATCAGCCATTTTGAAGCAATTTTACCAATTTGAGGATCCCCATAGAAAGTAAAACGAGACTTTTCAAACTTCCATAACTCTCTCATTTTAACCAATTTTAATGAAACATTTTGTAAAGTACTTCTCTGAATTCTCACTTTCCAATAACATTGATCCTCTCCTTGGGTTTTGGTTTCCTTTAAGTTTGTTTGTGTTTTTCAAAGAGAGAAAGAATTTTAAATTTTAAGAAATCTAAAAGAAGGGGGAAAGAAGGGGATGTTAACAGTACAGGGGGGAGAGAAAAAAAAATTGTGAACAAGCAGTACAGGGGGATAAAGAGGCAGGAATAACTAGAAGGAAATGTGCAGGAATAGAAAAAATAGGGGGAACACAAGAGGAAAGAGGCCGTCTAATACATTTGGTTTAAGTCTACGAGTATATATTTACGTTTCTTGGTTGTTGTAGCTATCCAACAAAGACAATTTCTATTTACATATTTATTTGCTTAAATGTTTTGGTTGATTTCAAAGCCGTATCAAGTGAGTTCCAAAGTTTGGATCCAGTACATATATATATATATATATATGAGTATTTTTATTTTTTTAAATATGAAAACAATCTTGTAGGTGGAGGGTGAAAGAGATTTTACAATTATTTTATATACCGAAAAATACTGTATACCGGTACTTGTAATTATATCAGATATAATTTTTAATTCAAGAGATGGAATTTCCAATTCGAGATAAACTGGATCAAAATTATTGATCATGCAGAAAGTGTGTTTTTTAGACCAGCAAAATATAAACAAACTACTGATAATTTTCCTAACGATCACATTCACTGTAAACATGGTAAAGCACAACTCACATTTGGACATACATGTATAGCAAACCACGTATTATGCATGTTTGCCGGAACGAATAGCTAAATTTTTCTTTCTTTTTCATAACATTTTTAAAATGAAAATCTATACCATTTTTCACTGTAATTTTGGAAATTCTGTGCAGGGGCGTCGCTAGAATATTTTGAATGGGGAGGGGGTGTCACACCCAAATTTGCCGACAAATTAAGGATGTGACACCCAAATTTACCGACAAAAATGCCGTACCCTAATCTCCCCCCCCCCCCCCCTCCCCTCCCAAGCCCAATGCCGAAGGGGGACACCTTTTGCCCGAACATCAGGTTTCCAGTGTTTTTCGATCGAGCGAAACGACCGAGCTAAAAAAAATTGGCTAATTTTTCCTTCTTTTTCCCCCCTTCCCTTCTCCCTTCCCTTTTCCTTTCCTTCTTTTCTTTCTGTTTTTGTTTTCCTTTCCTTTCCCTTTCCTTTTTTTTTTCTTTTCTTTTTTCTTCTCCTTTCTCTTTTCTCCTTTTCATTTTCTCTTTCCTCTTCCCTCTCCCTTTTTCCCCCTCCTTTTTTTTTTTTTTTTTTTTTTTTTGCCTACAGAGGTAGTGCATTTGCTGACAGCAATTCTGAGTGGGGTGTGTCAAACCCCCCCCCCCCCCCCCCGCTAGCGACGCCCCTGATTCTGTGTAAGTTTCGTTTGATTCTGTGAGAATGTATTTTCCATCATTAAAAATCCTTAACTTCGAACCTCACTTGATGCTATTCCTCTAATGACAGGTTGCGGGCATGCGCGGCGATTTCTTGTAACGGCCGGGGGGGGGGGGACACACGACTACCACAGGTAGCTATACAAAATTCAAAATATCAGGGGGACGTGTACCCCCCCCCCCCTCCCTCTCCGGATCGCCACCCATAGTCGCGGGCATTTTACGTATTTTAGCCACATACAGAATGAGAGAGGTGATTGGTATTAAACCCTGTCACCGGTCCCTCCCTGCAAAAGAATCGGTTGCTTCGTAACAGCCGTAGATAACGAAACAGACATTTGTAATATTTTTTATTTCAATTTGCCACTTTTGGAATGATAAGAGGCGAATCGTGCTATAAGAATATATTTATTCAGAATAAAAAGGGGAAAATTATTAATTTTGTTAAGGAAGCCCCTTAACGTTTTGTAGGGGTAAGGTGACCCAGACAATTTATCCAAATTCCTTTTCTTTTTCTTTTTTTTTTTCTTTTTCTTCCCCCCCCCCCTTTTTTTTTTTTTTCTTTTCTCTTTTTTTTTGGTGCTCGTTTTGACACCGACAAACACCCATTTAACACACTTTAATAGAGTGCAGCTAGGCCTGAGCGTAGGGCTCTTAAATATACTATTGTGCATGAATTATATAGATTTCATGGCAGGCATTATCGACCTTTGTCGTAATGCTGCGATCAGACTTTCCCAAGCGTAAGCGCCACGTATGGTAACTGAAAGGAGAAAAATACGGCACCATAAATGAACGGCAGGGGCACAGAATGAGGAGCCCAACAGAACAGTTGCGATTTGCCATCCGCTACGCAAAACCATTGAAATTTCCGCCCTACCTTGTAGAAAGCGTCACATATACGATGTAACTTGGACATAGATACCGTAATTGTCACGGGATAGCCACGTCCCATCCGTATCGCAAAAGTGGCCTTACATAGCTATCACGGCTAGGCATTGTGCAAAAGTGTATTAGTACCATGCACAAGTTTCACTCTTCATCTATCTCAATAGATTTAAAACCCTCCCTTTAATAGAGCTGCATTTCGACTTTTGCCACAACTCAAGCGCCCTCTGACGGACCTTCGAACTTGTCGAAATGTAAACGGGGACGTTCCACCAGCAGCTGCCGATGAGGACCGCGTTTGATACAAAAGAAAATATGTCAAAGCTCTGACGACTCAGTGGCAACTCAGAGTAGAGCAAACAGATGGTCGCAAAAGAAGGGAGGACAGAAATATAAAATAGACCAGTGATAATTAGGACGGTACGAAGTCCCTTTAGTCCCGGTGTACTTGTATTGGCTTCGGCTGATGCCCGTTCATTTTGGACCGAAACCACTGGTCTTTGCGCTCTCGCACGTGTAGCTATGATAAAGAGACGGATATTAATGTAGGTGAGCGAAACGAATGGGACTGCGAATAGTATACCCCAGATCGGGAATAAAATATAGGCATTCTTGCCGGCAATCATGCGGAACTTTTCCATGGAAATAATGGAATTCCAGTGGCACCAGCTTCTAATGAATTCATTGAATGGGAATTGTGGAACTGGGAGAAAGTAACAAGAAATTCCAATCAGTACGAAATCCATGACTAGAAGAAGCAAACCAAGGCGCTTGACTGTCGCGATACGAATATAACGGAATGGGTAAGAAATAGCCAAGTAACGCTGAAGATTCATGAGGGCTACGTGATAGGTAGCACTTAACATCAAGAAGGTACCTAAACCGGGAAGAAAGTAGCATAACGTTACAAAAACATGCCAACGGTCAATAAAGAAAACCACACCTTCGTAAACACAAAGCGACACACCGCAGGACATGTTTATTACGACAAAACTGCGGAATAGCGTTCGACTGACGTCTTCGAACTCGTGACGCCATCGATGTAGGACAACCAAGGCGAACGCGTTGAATATGATTGTAAGAAGTGCCATGAGATTAAAGAAGACCATTCGTATGTATCTGAACGATCCCGGTGAAGAGGACAGTGTTCCATTGATCATAGGAAACGAAGGGGTCAAGTTGAAATCCATTCTGACGCGTGATCTTTCAAGCACTTCAAGAGAAATGGGATTTGCAGGTTTTAGTTCAGTAAGACTATGAACAGTCTAGAGAGTCTGTAGGTCAAGGCCGACCTACACAATCAAACTGATCAAATGTACCTAATTTGAGTTGTTTCATAAACCTTTTAGCAGATCTACGTATTTGCAAATTGTGCATGCACGACGTGGCACTTTTACAATAACGTTATCTTCGAGTTTGAGTGGAAATCATTAGATATGACCACAATAACCACACACCGTGTGGTAGAAATGGGAGGAATTCAGTAATGATTCATTCAATGCAACTTTTAGTAAGCATGATAGGTTCATAAATCTAAGTAATCTTCGATGGAGACGTTATCTTTTAGCTATACAAAGCATCGTATGGCATATTCTTCCAAGTGGCTTTACCAGCGATACCAATATTCAAAGAGAACTGTTGGTATATCTTTTACATCACTGAAGGTCACAACAATCATTCAGATGAAGATGAACATAGCTCCCTGTACAGGTATAGTAAACTTCTAATGTACATTGAGACGATTATGGTGTAAGGTGGTTAGTTTAACTCTGTCATAATGGTCGGCCTACCGTTCTCCTTCATCGAGTGTGTAGAACATGTTCTGTCATTTGGTTGATTACTTTGTCTTGCTTGTTCTTATTTCACAGAAACCATGATTGTATTCGTTAAACAGCAGCTTACACCTTATACAACCATGTCCTTACTCAGAATGTCACTGTTTGGTAAGAATGTCAAAATTTATATTTCATAATTATGCAACGACATAAAGCATCTTCTTATTGGTTTCAGAAATTGAAGCAGGGGTGTACGTCATTACATAATAGCTCCTAATTGGCCTTCCATTTGCACTTAGCCTGAGATGAATGACACCTAAATGAGCTACACCTGTTCGTTGAACACGACTAAGGGGATGGTCCCCGGAGCTCATATTCATGATGATAATTTTATTGTAATAAACCATCATGTGAATATTGTAAAGGCAGTAAGTAGTCCTGGCACAGAGAGGCACAAATGAACAGTGCTCAATTAAAATGTGAATGGCAGCGATTTGGAAAGGAAGCAAGATGAGGAAATTATGTTCGTTTAAACTGTCACCTGTCAAGTTTCATGAAAAGTTTAATAACGTTTTATGGAACTCGATGTATTAAATATCCTGAATCAGGGGCGGCGCTACAGGAGGGACAGGGGGGCGGCCGCCCCCTATCATTTTTCAAGCGAGCAAAAAAAAAAAAAAGAGGAAGAAGGGGGGAAAAAGGAGAAAGAGAAGGGGAAATGGAGAAGAGAAGGCTAGGCTATGCAATTACGACATAACTGTTATAGTCCTATTTGTTATTTCAAGACCCTCGACGTGCGACGTTGTTATACGCGTCATCCCCCCCCCCCCCCTTTAAATACCCTGGCGCCGCCCCTGTCCTGAATATTAATTTTTGCCGGGTTAATGTTAGTTTGCTATAGCAATTATGGACCTCATAATGCCTAAAGCTAAAGGTATAGATGACAACGATTTAGGCCCGATAAAATATTTTCCATCAAGATAGGCTGCAACGAGAAGGTGACTTAAAAATTTGAGGTCCTGTCAACGTTACCAAATCTAACAGCTGTCTTATTCATCAAGACCTTGATGAACATGATAACTAATACAGTCAGACCCAACTTCGGAAAACCGAGCACAGGAATATACTCCGAAAACGGCGTATGAATATAGAGCCCTCATCGTTCAGTGCGAGGCAGTATCTACAAAAGGCATGGGGAAAATCTTGCAAAGTCAACCAGCCAACGCTATATAAATTTTTAAAAATAATGCTGCGTGCCAATTATCTTCGAAATCCTTGATGATTCGTCATATGAAATGACTTTCAAATGACAAACGTTTGAAATAAATATATCCGCAGCATTATTTTTGAAAAATATATCATCAACAGCAGGTCGACATTGCACGATTTTCCCCATGTCTTTTGTACACACTATCTCACACTCAACGATGAGGGCTCTATATTCATCTTGCTTCATTCGCCGTTTTTGGAGTATATACCTGTGCTCGGTTTTCCAGAGTTGGGTCTGACTGTAATATGAAAAGGTTTGAAAAGGTTTGATAGTTTATTTCACCTGACTGCTCAGAAAGCATGTGTATGCTTGTAAGTAAGCAATTAGGGGACCGACGGCTTTAAGTCCTCTCCGAGGGACTTGGTAATGAGGATTAATGCCTTACCACGGGGCACTAACGCATCCACTTGGCTTCGAACCTGGTCCTCCAGTTACGAGACCACTGCTCTACCAATGAGCCATCGCGTTTGCACTTCACGTCGTACGGAGTATGTAAGTCTGAAACATGTACCATTTTCAAAATGCTATGTTTTTTTGTTTTGGGGGGGTTTGGGGGGTTTTGTTTACATTTTGAGATTTGTATCGTGCCGTCCTTTTGGAAATATCTGCATAATAGCATTACATTAACCAGCCTTTCTATGTTATGGGGTATCCCAAGTCCACAAGCCAATACATTGGCTTATTTGAAAGAAAAAGTGTACATTGTGCCCCCTCTCTTTGAACGACAAAGAGAGGCCAAAACGTGTGATAACCTTACAAAATCCTGGATCCGCCCCTAAGCCAATGTACCAACAAATTAAATGGGGGAAAAGACACAATGTTTGACATACCAGCACAAAGTGAAAACGTTTGACAAAATCTCGACAACGCTATCATATGGGTGGGAAAATTGACACCCCCGCCGTCTTTTTTCACAATATTAATGGATTTATTGTGCTTAAAATTAACCTCTGACATACTGATCTATGTTTGATAAAGAGTTTGTCATTTCATGGATGGACATTACTCTCTACACATCAGATGGAGCATATTCTCTTTTACACAAAACCATTAGTTCCAGAAAAGAACCCATACAGATACTTCTGTTACGGATCATTCTGTTACCTCGTGCTCATTCAAATTCAATTCACGTTGAAATAATAATGTCGTACGTCATTAAATTCCAGCTTATCACAACCAACCAGAGCTATCCATACAGAGAGTCCCGACACTGGAGGTCGCTTCTAATTGGTCATTCATTTCATGGGTTCCCTCTCATAAGAATGTACGTGAAAAGGAACTATTGGGATAGTTCCCTTTCACGTACATGATCCGCCATGTTTTAAACAAAGACCGCGCACGCATAGGCTTGTTATGCGCGTGTCACAACTCTCTGCGACCAACTCTATCGCGCCCTCTTGCAGCTCTTTAAATTTAGCCACAGATCATGCGCCCTCTGACGGACCTTCGAAGCGGTCAACATGTAGACTGGGATGTTCCACCAACAGCTACAGATCAGGACCATATTGGAGAGCAGGGTTAGGTTGTCATATGACCGGACACTAAGTCCAAGATCCAAGAACGCTAAGCACACCAATACGAAAAGGGGAACGACGGAAACGTAGTACAGGATAGTGATGATCAGGACAGTGCGAAGTCCCTTCAGTCCCGGTGTCCTTGCATTGGCGTTAGTTGCTATGGTGGCACTTGGGACTGAAACCACGTGCTTCTGCCGACTCGCACGTCTAGCAATGATCAAGAGACGGATATTAATGCAGGTTAGCGAAACGAATGGGATTGCGTATAACATGCCATAGATCGCAAAAATAAGGTATGCACTATTTCCAAAAATAAGGTCGACAGTTTCCATAAAAACAAACGATTTATGTTGGCACCAGCTTCTTATAAAATCGGTGAATGGGAATTGGGGTATTGGATAAAAGGCGGAGGAAAATCCTATAAATACGAAGTCCATGGCCGCATAGAGCACAGTGAGCCGCTTAACTGTCACAGTACGGTTATATCGGTATGGGTAAGAAATGGCGAGAAAACGCTGAAGATTCATGAGCATAACGTGGTAGATCGAAGTGAACAGCAGGTAGATTCCAACAGATGGTAGGAACCGGCAGAACAGTTCAGAAATATGGTCTTGGACAAGATAAAAGAGCATACCTACGAAAACACCCATCAACACACCACTGGCCAAGTTTACAATCGCGAGACTGCGAAATAGCGTTCGACTAACGTCTTCGAACTCGTGACGCCATCGATGCAGGACAACCAAGGCGAACGAATTAAATGCGATTGTAAGAAGTGTCATCACACCGAAAAATGTCGCCGACATGTACTCCAACAATCCCGGTTGGGTGGACTGTGCGTTGTTCTGAGCAGGAACCGAAGGACTCAAGTTGAAATCCATCCCCAAAACTCATTTGTGTCAAAGACATGTAGAAAGAAATTGTGGACAAGATCTTGTGTTATTAGTCATAAATTTTATCGCCCATAACGTTTGTCGATCCAATTTTACATTTCCAATCAAACTAGTCAGCTTCCTTGTAGGACCATAAGAAAACTTTTACAAAAGTTCATGTAGTTCGTTAAACATGTTCACTGTCATAATTTATTACGAGAAAAAAAAATCTTCTTGTCGCAGATAGGCAAACTCTCGATTAATGGAAAGGATGTATGCAATGAACTCGCATCATTTTATGCAATATCTTGAAGTTTAATGACCAAAGGAGGGCAGTGCGTGTAGGCCTGCCAACTGATTGTCAGACACAGGAGGTAAGCCGGATATAGTCGTAAGCACAAGTATCTCCTTCAATATGTCTTTCAACTTCAATCACTACTTTTCTCAAATTCTACACCTTATTGGTTTGTGCGTCATTCCATAATTGGTCTTCTATTTGTACAAAATCGGACATGTATAACTTCTGAAACGACACAGGCACTGGCGTCACCAGACTTGTTGAAGGGGGGGGGGGGGTACACACAACATTACAGAGTCACATACGGTAGTTGCACACACACTTTTTGGATGACTCTTTTTAGCGGATGAAGAGAGGGCCATGGTGCCCCCTGGCTACGCCTATGGATACAGGTCAGTGAAAAACGATGTTAACCGTAATTCTCTATCGTCAAGTGAAAGATACAAAAATGATCATTTACTTGCCGGAATGATGTGGTGGAGATAATGAAAAGCGCTGGACAAAAACAAACTGAAGGAGAAAATGAGAGGGGCAATAAAGACTGCTAATCCAAGGTCCTGTCTAACTTCAATATCTGCTCTTCTCAAATTCTACACCTTATTGGTTTGTACGTTATTGATCTTCTATTTGTACAAAGTTGGACATGTATAACTTCTGAAACGATACAGGCACTGGCGTAGTCAGACTTGTTGAACAGGGGGGGGGGGGGCACAGACGAGGGGGGACACACTAAATCACAGATTCACATAGTTGCACACACACTTCATTGGATGACTTTTTTAACAGATGAAGAAAGGGCCATGGCCCCCTTGTGCCCCCCCCCCCCCGGCTACGCCTATGGATACAGGCCCTGTTTAATGAAAAACGGTATTTACCGTAGTTCTCTGTCATCGAGTGAAAGATATAAAAATCATCATTTAATTGCCGGAATGATGCGGTGGAGATAACGAAAAGCGCTGGACAAAACAAACTGAAAGAGAAAATGAAAGGGGCAATAAGGACTGCTAGTCCAAGGTCCTCTCTAACTGATGAAGTGGTAGGTGATAGTTTAACCAGATATTTAATTGCAGATGGTGTTTTCATCGTTAGGCGTATTCATAAATTTGTTCAGCGTACATAAAGGCTACATCCCTTGTCGAGATATCAATATTTGACTTAGCATGTAACCCTAAACGAAGGAAAACGAATTAAAAAAAAAAAATTAGTCTGAATGAGATATGTTGGTGTGATGGGGAAAAAAATATACATTTCCCTAAAAATGTCATGATTACCTGTAATGATTGTAATCATCTTTGGTAGATTGTAACTCATAGGCGAATCAAGAAGAAGCACAGGAGGTGCATGCCTCTCTAATAGGGCAAAGCAAAACCCATAATATAGAAATTTACGGTTTAGCGCCCCCCCCCCCCTCTATATTTCTACCGTCTTCCATGGCCTTCGTGTAAAAGGTTTTGCGGGAGGGCGGCCTCTCTACACCACATTAATAAGAGTTTCAATAGGCTCTCTCTCCCCCTCTCCCCTCCCCTTCTCCCTCTCTCTCTCTCTCTCTCTCTCTCTCTTCTTCTCTCTCTCTCTCTCTCGATCTTTCTCTCTTTCGTTCTCCCGATTTTTTAATAAGTGCCTTGCATTATCTCAATCTATGTAATCCCTGCCATGAACTCCTTTAATCATTGTTGCTTATACATGCATCACGGAAACATTGTCTACTGTAGATATTAAATCACTATAAGCACTAAAAAATAAAAGCCATTACTAAAACTGTGTCTGGAATTCCAATCCGGGGGGGGGGGCATGTCTCATTGAGACCTGTGCATCATCCGCGTTAAATCACTTTCTGAAAACACCCTAAACGGGGATTGCAGTAGGAGTAATTTTGATACCCTAAACAGGGAAACCTGTCTAACATCTCTGATTTTTATACCCTTAACGGCGATTTTATATCTTGCGTGGTATTTTACATCCTATTTGAGGATTACATCATCATCATCATAGACCTTTTTTTAATTAAAAAGGAACCGTAAAAGAAATTTAACCTAATTTGGAACACATTACCGAACTATACCCCCCCCCCCCCCCTTCTGCCGATCTTCTTCTTATCACCTCTGAATTTGATACCCTTTTCTTAATTTTTGCTGTTTTTTGATACCTTAACGCGTAACCCGGGTTACGCGCCTAATGCTGAAAAGGTACCCTTTTTCGTTTTCGTGTACGCGGATAATGTACAGGCCTCAATGAGACATCCCCTCATTGAGGCCCCCCTTTTTTATCAATTTCTTAATATGCCACAGAATTGCAAGCAATTTGTTATTGCTAATCCCGAGGTCTCTTACCCTTCACTTACTTCCTTTAATAATAATGAGAGTGACGCCTTTAGTTGTGCACATCAAATCATAACATATTTACAATCAACTACAACGAGGACAAGTTTTGGGAGATGTGTGTAAATGCTGATCGTGGATTGGTAGCCCGTAAACTTCATTACTGCTCGTGATTTGACAGGTGAAACATTGCAAAGCCTACAGAGAAATGAAAAAAATATATTTTCTTCACCATTAAACCGAAAGGTGCGGCATCGCCAAACGCTTAATCAACTCTTGCTTCATGTCATAACCACATTTTGACGAATTCTTAAAGGAGTTTGGAGAATCTGTGTGACCAGTGTACCTTTGTACTTAGGCCTATACTGAATCTGTTAAAAAACCGCACGATGCATGTCACACCTTAAACAGAAAAATCCATCTGGTTGGAGCTTGGAGGAATCTTTGAGGCTATTCTCCAACACAATTTTATATTACAGGGATTCGGTGGAGCCAAATGAAGTCTCAGCGGACCATATATACCAAATAGACTGATTTTTCATTCTAGTTACGTCTATATATAGGAGGATGTTCTGTTCCATGAAATCAGATATTGTCCGACATAGTCGATACTGATGTCTGAGACCTAAATGAAAGGTTGGAAATGACTCCCTGCCTTATCTATATTTGATAACAAACGAATTTGATGTTTAAAGAATTATGATAAATTTCCTTTGAGCTTGCGAATGTCAACTTGGGCAAGCTACAACCTGTGAATAATTATCACTTTATGAATTCAAACTTCACAGCAAAGGAAAGTGCCACAGCTGTTTCTGGAGGAACCGTTTTTGATTGTCCGTCGAACTTTGATATATATCTTGAACCAATAATTCACAGTGTTCCTACTTCTAGCCCACAAAAGTAGTACATTACTGGACCGCGACCTTGTTTGGCAGTTGATGGATAACTCTGAAACAGTGTGAATCTTGGCTATCTTCCATTTACTTGTGTTAATTCAGGATCTGGAAGAATTTGATTTCCCCAATCATGTCAATAGTGCGACACTGAGCAGGTACATGAAAGAAATACCCATCGAATATATCCTCGTTACATTTTCTTCTGGGATAGGAGATTGTGTCATCGAATTCGCGTCACTTTGAAAAAAATTCTTTCTTTAAAAAATAATAATAATGGTGTTGAGCTTTCGCTCACGACCACTTTACATTTTCCCGGTGGTTCCACCAGGGCCCTATTTCATAAAACTTGTTATCTATAACAACTGCCCTATTTCTATGACAAATTTGCTCTCAGCCAATCAAATTCAAGAATTTCAGCATCTTATAACAATTATTGTAACTTGTTATTGAAAACAAGTTTTATGAAACGGGGCCCTGTTCCGTCAAGAATTTTTTTTTTTTTAAACAGGGAAAAAATTATGTCAATAATTGATTATGAAAGATAGATTATATAGAATGTATTAAGATGGATCTAAACTGGTCCTATCCGATGCATCTTATGAACGATACGTATTACCCTGAACCTGGTTTGATAGAATACACACAAGCGGTCTTCATCGGTTTAATGGTACTTCTAACTGTCGTTTGCAATTCCTTCGCCTTGGTCGTCCTTCATCGCTGGCGTCACGACTTTGAGAACCTCAGTCGCACACTTTTCCGCAGTCTCGCTATTGCGGACATCTTCGGTGGTCTAGCAGTTGGCATTTTAGAACTCCTGCCCCTTTCTCTCGGTCAAGGCCATATTTCTGATTTGGTTTGTCGATTCACACCATTCGCTGGATGCTTCTTGATGTTCAGTTCGAATTATCACGTCGTGCTTATGAATATTCAGCGTTATTTTGCTATCTGCTACCCATTCTGGTATCTCCGTATAACGAGTGTTAATCGGCGGCTCGGCTTCGTCATGTTGTTCATGCAATCCCTATTCATTGGACTCTCCTCCGCCCTTCTCCCTTTTTCCGGGTTCCCATACAACGGGCTCATAAGGGGCTGGTGCCATTACAAGTCGATGACTTTCTTTGAAAACCAGGATGAATTTATTGCCAAAAATACGCTCATTACGTTTGCGGTTATTGGAGTATTATACCTAATCCCATTCGTTATACTGACCTTCATCAACATCCGTCTATTGATCATTGCAAGGCGTGCGAGTAGGCAAAGACAAGTCATCATTGTCCTTACATCTTCGCGATCTGCTAATACGGTCCAGGAACCGGCTACCGTAGACTCCACTAGACCGGGTCTAAAGGGACTACGTACTGTCCTGATTATCACAGGTCTCTTCTACGTGTCTGTCATTCCATTGTTGCTTTACGGGACTTCGCTATTCTCGGAGCTTTTATTCAGGGGACGAAGCCCCGAAGCTCTTTCCTTTGCCTCCAGTGCCATCCTCGTCTGCAGTTGCTGGTGCCGGTTTACATTTCAACTAGTTCCAGGTACCGTCAGAGGGCGCTAGAGCTTCGCCAAAAACTGAAGTGCCGTCGAGGACACTGATAAATTCCTTTCTTTGACTTCATGAGGTAAAAAGCAAGGGAACCTTCTTACCCTCCATCCACTACCCAAACTGACAATTAGCACAAAAAATGACTGGTGGCACGAAGTGATATTTGTGAGATCTTATTAACAAGTAGAAGAGCGCCATCTCTAACAAAATATAAAACTTCCAATAACCTCTGCTTATCGGAGAAGGTGCCTGTCTGAACATACTCAAAAGAAACAAAATCCGCTACGCAGGGACAATATTTCCGTTACACCGGAAGCATTAGATTGGGGGGGGGGTGGAAAAAGAAATAAGCGTAGCCTGAGGGCATGACCCCCTTGTGCCCCTGTTCATCCGCTTTAAAAAAAAAAAAAAGAGCATGAAAACATCATGAAAAAAAACTCTTTCAGAATAATTATGAAGTATTTATTTCAAGGGAAAAATGTAAAAAAATTGCTCTTAAAATTACATAGATTAAGGAGAATCTATCATAATTTTTCTCGCTCGGTAAACGTTTGATGCAAACCGTCAGAAATGTAAACATAACTAATATTGGAGCATGTATAAAGCCTAACAGAGCGAATTTGTACCCTCTCTTATATTATGCATTGAAACTAAATGTAAAATATCTTCAAAACATACAAATCAATAGTTTATGCATGAATTATAAAGAATTAACCTGTCCAAATACTTTCAATCACGATGCAACGAGGCAAAAACAAATTTTGCTCGCTCGCTTATAACTCGCTACCCATGAGTCATTTTACTGTTGCTAACGACACAACAATTCTTATAAATAAAGCTAAATCAAAAGCATATACATAAAAGGCGGGGGGTGGGAACTGCAGCCAGTGGCGGATTTGAGGGGGGGGGCAATCCCGGCCCGTCCCCCCCCCCCTTTTGAGGGAAAACAATGCATATTGCCCCTCCTATTTGCGATTGTGCCCCCCCCCCCCCTTTGCGACAAGAAAACCTTTTTTTTTTTTTTTTTTTTTTTTTTGCTTGTCAGATAATTATTGAGGGGAACTGGACCCCATAACCCCCCCCCCCCCCCCCCCACTGGGCTGGCGAGACCAAAAAAAATATGGGTTTCCCTCCAAGCAGTTTCCCAAAGTTGATAATCCTGCATTTGTGTGCCCCCCCCCCCCTTATACGAAATCCTGGATCCGCCCCTGCTGCAGCCTCCCGTAATTTTTTTAAAGTTCTGATATTCGGGCAACCACCATCTATGAGGGATCCGGGTTAACTCAGCACTAGGGCGAACTCGGCCTTGGCGGAAAATCGCGGCTGAGTGAGCCCAGAGAGTTAAATTGATCGCAAACACTTGTGTTGAATTTCGCATTAATTACACATTTCAAAACACTTAAATTCAAATTATTTGATATCAGTGTGTAAAATTATTAGCAAAGAAGTAATGTTGAAAATTTCAAGAAGTAAAATTGTACAAAACATGAAATTTAAGGCTAAAAAAGGGTACGGTGCGTAGCGTGGACTTCAACTCTTGAAACATAGTCACTGCGCAGTGCCGAATTCGCCCTAGTGCCGAGTTAGCCCGACCCCCTCATATTCCAGCACCGAATGTGGGATTTCTGTATATTCACTTCAAAATGTGTCAAACATTAGAAACTGGAAAGTTTTTTTCTTTCTTTTTTTTTTTTCATAGAGACTGATGTACACTTATATCAACTCGTTCAAATAATATTTCGCATTTATAACTCACCTCTCCGGTAAAAGTGAAAATAGCGGAGCTTTTCGAACAATTCCCTGCTTGAAAGAACACATAGTGTCCCACAGTGTGCCCACAGTGTGTTCACATAGACCCCGTTCTCATTACGAGATTGGAAAGTGGATCGCTCCATCGTGGATCGCGCCAGGGCGGTCCACTGGCACGCTACTGGCACGCCGCGGGTTCACACCTGCAGAGGGTAGCGCGATCTATCGTCGCACTTCTCTTTTTCAGGGTTCTTGTTGCCATGACATCTGACGTAATGGGGTCAACGTTTTCGCGCATAATTCGATTCGGCTCCACGCTAGCGATCTATACCGACTGTATACTGTGAGCTATATGCGAGCTGTATCCTTACACTGTAAACACTTCGTGGGTCACGGCGTACTTCCGGCGTACTTCGCATCTTCCTGTCCTCACTACAAAAGAGAGATCGATCTAGCGCGCGCTAGATCGCGCTATCTCTCGTCGACGACCCCGTTCTCATTACAAAGGATAGAGCGATCTAGCGCGCGCTAGATCGCGCCACCTCTATGGTGAGAACGCGGCGACGTCGTTCCGGCGCGATCCAGGGCGATCCACAGCGATCCACAGCGATCTAGCGCGCGCTAGATGGATCTCTCTTTTGTAGTGAGAACAGGAAGATGCGAAGTACGCCGGAAGTACACCGTGACCTAGGAAGTGTTTACAATGTAAGGATACAGCTCGCATATAGCGCACAGTATACAGTCGGTTTAGATCGCTAGCGTTAAGCCGAATCGAATTATGTGCGAAAACGTTGATCCCATTACGTCAGATGTCATGGCAACAAGAACCCTGAAAAAGAGAAGTGCGACGATAGATCGCGCTACCCCCTGCAGGTGTGAACCCGCGGCGTGCCAGCAGCGTGCCAGTGGACCGCCCTGGCGCGATCCACGATGGAGCGATCCACTTTCCAATCTCGTAATGAGAACGAGGTCGACGTCTCGCCTCGCGGCGACGTCGTTCCGCCGCGATCCAGGGCGATCCACAGCAATCCCAAACCGGACCACCTCAGGATGGTGGTCTACGAGAGATAGCGCGATCTAGCGCGCGCTAGATCGATCTCTCTTTTGTAGTGAGAACAGGAAGATGCGAAGTACGCCGGAAGTACACCGTGACCTAGGAAGTGTTTACAATGTAAGGATACAGCTCGCATATAGCGCACAGTATACAGTCGGTATAGATCGCTAGCGTTAAGCCGAATCGAATTATGTGCGAAAACGTTGATCCCATTACGTCAAATGTCATGGCAACAAGAGCCCTGAAAAAGAGAAGTGCGACGATAGATCGCGCTACCCCCTGCAGGTGTGAACCCGCGGCGTGCCAGCAGCGTGCCAGTGGACCGCCCTGGCGTGATCCACGATGGAGCGATCCACTTTCCAATCTCGTAATGAGAACGGGGTCGACGTCTCGCCTCGCGGCGACGTCGTTCCGGCGCGATCCAGGGCGATCCACAGCGATCCCAAACCGGACCACCTCTGGGGGGGGGGGGGTGATCTACGAGAGACAGCGCGATCTAGCGCGCGCTAGATCGATCTCTCTTTTGTAGTGAGATCAGGAAGATGCGAAGTACGCCGGAAGTACGCCGTGACCCACGAAGTGTTTACAGTGTAAGGATACAGCTCGCATATAGTGCACAGTATACAGTCGGTATAGATCGCTAGCTTTAAGCCGAATCGAATTACGCGCGAAAACGTTCACCCCATTAAGTCAGATGTCATGGCAACAAGAACCCTGAAAAAACAGAAGTGCGACGATAGATCGCGCTACCCTCTGCAGGTGTGAACCCGCGGCGTGCCAGCAGCGTGCCAGTGGACCGCCCTGGCGCGATCCACGATGGAGCTATTAACTTTCCAGTCTCGTAATGCTACAAAACAAAAAAAAAGTAATGAGAACGGGGTCATAGTCGACTCTGTGAAAATGTGATTCACAATGTTAAAATGCTCGAATTTATCAGTGTGAAGATGATTTCACACTGTAAACACCTCCACAGTGTGGTTTACCAAAGAGTGTTCACATATATAGTGATGTTGGTTTTCAGTGTGAATTTACTCGCTCACAATGTGAAGATGAGATTCACAATGTTAAAACGTCACTGTGTTTCACACTGTGAACACAACGCGGAACACTGTGTTCCTTCCGGCAGGGAATGTACAGTGTATAAAATAATGTAAGAAAAAAAAATTCAATACAACAAATGTTTCAACATGATAGCAGACAAATTCATTTTACAACAATCTTGTACAAATCCTGTCATGGGTTTGTTGATTTTAACAAACCTTTCAATACTAAAAAATGTCAGAGTAACCTAGTACATGCACAATTTATATATTTTTAAAAAGTTAATATTCGGGGAAAAGCAGAGCGCGTTGATAGAGAGAGTTGTGACACGCGCATAATAAGCGTACGCGGTCTTTGTTTAAAACATGGCGGATCATTACGTGAAAGGGAACTATTGCAATAGTTCCTTTTCACGTACATTCTTTATGAGAGGGAACTTTTTGAAGCTCCATGAAATGACTGGCCAATCAGAAGCGACCTCCAGTGTCAGGACTCTCTGTATGGATAGCTCTGGGGAAAAGCACTGACGCGTTGATGGGGAAAAGCAGAGCTATCCATACAGAGAGTCCTGACACTGGAGGTCGCTTCTGATTGGTCAGTCATTTCATGGAGCTTCAAAAAGTTCCCTCTCATAGAGAATGTACGTGAAAGGGAACTATTGGGAGCTCCATGATCCGCCATGTTTTAAACAAAGACCGCGTACGCGTAGGCTTATTATGCGCGTGTCACAACTCTCTCTATCAACGCGCTCTGGGGAAAAGGTGTCAGCGCCCTCGCAAAAAGTTGCATGTGTACGCCCATAATCACTTTACTTGCAAATTATGAATAGATGGGTGAAAGGACTATCAGATGTCCTACCCACCCAAACCTTTCCGACGCGATATTGGCTACAAGTATAGTACCTGCAAAATGATTTTGTGTGTGTGTGTGTGTGTGTGTGTGTGTGTGTGTGTGTGGGTGTGTGCGTGCGTGCGTGCGTATGTGCGCCCATTTAAAGCGATGACATAGGCATGAACTGTACATTCGGACCGATGACACACAGCGAACCGATGACGTCATCGGTTTGCAGACCTGCGCAGTGAGACCCAAATTACATGCTTTTGCATATAGGGGTAGGTCATCAGTTAGTATTACGCGAACAAGTCGTCGGTTGTATAGAAACATTTCAGACGGGTCATCGGTTATGCGGTTGAATTCTACACACACAGGTCATCGGTTATGCGGTCAAATTCTAGGTTGAAAAAGATGTCATCGGTTCTTATGCGCGCACATGTATGCGTGTGCGTGTGCGTGTGTGCGTGCGTGCGTGTGTGTACGTGTGTGTGTGTGTTTGTGGATCACCATTGGTTCGAATGTTTTGTGTTCACTTTGCTAAAATATTCTGGTTACGCCAGTGGAAATAGATATCATCATTGTCATTATGAACCATTTGGAACAATATGCACAAGTTTCAAACCTGGCCTACTTGGTATCAAAAACAAAAACATGAGATCCACTCGATCTATTATAACCACGTAGATGTATTTGTAAATTTTTAATAATAACTTAGAAATTATTAAGTAATGGTTAGACTCTGAGAAGCTTGAAGTCTTTCAGCTGTTTTTGTCTTTTTAAGTGTAGTTAGACACACAAAATAGTTTGAACATCGCTAAATATATTAGAAATCAGTGTTGATTTCATTTACTTATTATTTCAAAAGCTTATTTTGATATTGCTTATGTTTCGAAACAACTTTTCAACTTGCACTCTCAAAGTTGAATTGTATACGTTTGAAACTTATGTCAAATTGAATTTCATGAAGTTTGCACATTTAAAGTTGAGATATACGACGCTATTTTTCTCCAATGGGTTTTATGACGTTTCTTTGAATAGGCTTGATATATATTTGGTGTTTTGAAATATAAAATGGGTTTCCTCCGTAGGCGTAGGAACCTGGGGGCTTGGGGCCTAAATATCCCCCCCCCCCCACTTTTTATGGCTGGAAGCCCCTTATTTTGTGCTTTTTATTTTTTTAAAAGACACATATCGTGTATAGAAAAGGGAAGGAATTATGGAGTGGGAGGTGACTTTTTTTTTTAATTTGTCATGTCATTTGGAAATAAATGACTTCTGAATGTTTGAATCGCTTCTAGCCTATTACCAATCATTACTTATTATTACTAGTCATCAGTGGCGGATTTAGGGGGGCACTTCCGGCCCGTGCCCCCTCCCGCTCTGAAAGAAAACTGTACATTGTGGATTGTGCCCCCTCCTCTTTTTTTTTTTTTTCTTCCTTTTTTTGTCAGAGAATTTAGAAAGACAAAGAGAGCCCTAAACGTGTGATAACCCTTTTTTGTTGTTGTTGTTGTTGTTGTTGTTGTTGCTTGTCAAAATTTTTCGGCGATTTGTGTGGCCCCCCCCCCCCTTTTTACAAAATCCTGGGTCCGCCCCTGCTAGTCATCACTAATCGTATATAAAATGTATTTAATGAATCAAGGTCATATCTAGAAACCAAATGTAATTTTAGGTTTTTAGACGATTTGAAGTACCATTTAAACAGTTATGATAGCTAGATTCATCGGAGAGGCCGTCTCTTGAAAATAACTTTAAAGTTAATACTAAAATACTATGATTTTAACAATTGATTACGATAATGGTGTAATATCGTCATCAAAATATACTAAATAAGATATGAAACTCACAAAAACATGCCTCGTTGCCCGAATATGAGGTGACAATTAGCCCCCTCAGCCCCCCCCCCCCCCCCCCCGGCTTTGTATGCCTTGATTGTTGGTGTACTGTTGTTAAAGTTACATATTTACCTTGTATTTTGCATGTTGTGGTTAAGGAGAAAAATAAAAGAGAAAATTAAGTTCAAGAAAATATCACCTGAGTTTGATTTGAATGGTTACAGGTAAGTTGGCAACCCCTCTCTAATGGTCGATAACTGAAGGCAAGATTGGTGATTTATAAATTATTTTTTATTTATTTTTCATAATTGCTGATTTATTGACGATTGTTGACTGGGGGTTACACGTTTTTCCGAATTAAGGTTCGTCTTTTCGAAGGTTCATAATTCCGAAACACAAAATTCCCATACCAGCGGGTTCATAATTCCGAAAATGAAATAGTTCCGATCGAATATTTGTGGCATTACTCCGAAGGTTCGTTTATCCGAAGGATCATAATTCCGAAAAATGAAATAGGGTTCGTCATTCCAAAAATGAAATTAATGGGGTCCAGTACTCCAAAGATTCGTAATTTAGCAAAATGATGTAGGGTTCTATTTTTCGGAATTATGAACCTTCGGAATAACAAACCTTCGGAGTAACGAACCTTCGGAATTATGAGCCTTCAGAAAAATAACATGTAAACGTTGATTTATCCATGATTGTTGATTAAATGATCACCATCAAAATCTATACCATTATATCAACATCATCTATCAATATGTCATTATCATAACCTCCCTCTTCAAACTTTGTGATATAGCTCGATATAAAAGTATTAATTTTAACGCCTCCTTTAATCAAACCTACAACCTTTAAGACTTTCGAGAACTCAACACGAGGATAATTTCAATCCCCTATTTTATGCCATAGAAATCATGTTCTGGGCCCCGTGGCATAAAACTTATACCATTAATGGTAACTCTGCTATCAATGGTAACTACCATGGTAACATCACTCAACAGCCAATCAAAATCAAAGTTTCCATGGGAGTTACCACTGATGGCAAAGTAACCGTTAATGGTAAATTTTATACAACGGGGCCTCTGATTACCTATAAACGTGCATCATTGTAATGTTCGCAAATTTCAGTACGTGATGGACAAGGCTATTCAAATTGCCTTAGGTTGATTTTTCACAAGTCTTTCTAATCGCGTTATTTGGCAATCAGTCAATTTTAACTATTATCACATTTTGCCCGATAACGATAACGAGATTTTTCATTAAAGGTACACTGTTGTTGTTGTTGTTGTTGATTAGCGTGGTATGGCAATCAGTCAATTTTAACTATTATCACATTTTGCCCGATAACGATAACGAGATTTTTAATTAAAGGTACACTGTTGTTGTTGTTGATGTTGTTGTTGTTGTTGTTTTTGTTGTTGTTGTTGATGAGCGTGATATGGCAATCAGTGTTGATGTTGTTTTTTTTTGTTTTTTGTTTTTGTTTTTTTGTTGATGAGAGTGATATCGCAATCAGTTAATTTTAACTATTATCACATTTTGCCCGATAACGATAACGAGATTTTTCATTAAAGGTACACTGTTGTCGTTGTTGTTGTTGTTTTTGTTGTTGTTGATTAGCGTGATATGGCAATTAGTCAATTTCAACTATTATCACATTTTGCCCAATAACGATAACGAAATTTTTCATTGAAGGTACACTGTTGTTGTTGTTGATGATGATGTTGTGGTTGTTGTTGTTGTTGTTGTTGTTGTTGTTGTTGTTGTTGTTGATTAGCGTGATATGGCAATCAGTTAATTTTAACTGTTATCACCAACAATTTTGTCCTTTTTTTTTTTAAACAGACTCTAATCATATGAAATAATACAATTGACTTTTCTTTTTTTTTGGGGGGGGGGTAGTTTTTTTGTTTTTCTTTCAATTATTATATTTTTTAAAAGATAAAATAATATCATACCAGGATTATCGAATCCTTTTGGTTCTAAATTGGTATGGTCCTGAAAAACATGCTCGTGTTTTGTAGGCTAGGAAGGTTTCTCGGTAACAAGTTTACTATCTCTCTCAGGTGCAGACAGAGGGCTCCCTTTGGGATACCTCATTATCTTGAAACTCAAAAGGAAAAGAGCTGTTCCACTATTTAACTGTGCTCGAGTCGTATATAGTAGGGTGCACCTTTAATTGAAAATCTCGTTATCGACACACCGGGAGGGGGGGGGGGAGAATTTTTTCGTCAGCCCTCCAAAAGTCGATCGGGAGGGGGGGGGGTACCAGATTGTATGGGGTCCAGTTTTCCTCCATAATCCTCTGACAAGCAAAAAAAGAAAAAGTTATCAGTTCTAAAATAAAGGGGGTACAATGTATACTTGTCTTTCAAAATATTATTGGGGGGGTCAAAAGTTGTCAGGGGGGCATTCTTCCCCTCCCCCCCCCCCCCCCCCCCCCCCTCTGTACGCTGAGTGCATCAAACGCATATGGTCGTGCAAAGAAAATGGACATAGTTTGTGCAGAATTTTTTTGCTCTTTCTACTCATGCACAGTGGCGGATCTAGGGGGGCGCAATCCCGGCCCGTGCCCCCCCCCCCCTTTGAGGGAAAACAATGCAATGTGCCCCTCCTATTTGCGATTGTGCCCCCCCCCCCTTTTCAACGAGAAAACCTTTTTTTTTTTTTTTTTTTTTTTTTTTGCTTGTCAGAGAATTATGGAGGGGAACTGGACCCCATAACCCCCCCCCCCCCCC